>DWPT01000281.1:0-26678 GCA_018251895.1 Agathymus mariae mariae
AGGAAGATTTGAGCGTTCGAGCGACATACTACATAGGTCACAACTGTATAATAATAATAATAATAATAATAATAATATATATAACTTAATAATAACATTGATAATATAATCCTTACGAGAAGCCCTGCCAACAAGCAGACTGGCTTCTGTCCCCTCTTAAAACACCCTGTTCTGCCAGTATGGGATTGAGGGAGTATTCTAGGCGGCCCCAATAAGTCCAAGAATTTAATTAAAATACAAGTTATTACAAATTCTTAACTTCTGGATGTATTCAGAGATTAACATGAAAACAGTGAATTCTATCAATTTACCAACTATAGCGTGCAAAGAGCACTATGTTAGTACCGAAAAAGACTGGCAGAATAACGAAAGATATAGTTGTGGTTTTACTGGTAAGTCTTTTCGGAAGGAAATTCCCAGTAGTACTACTTTTATGGAAACACACAGTAACAAACTTTGGAACTACCTGTTAGAACTGTATTCATGTGTTAGGGAGGACAAACGATTTTGGTTTCGGTATCAACGTAATTTAATTCAAATACAATTTAATACAGTATTATTTGTTGTACACTAAACACCGATAGTAAATATTACAATGAAAAACACGAGTTGAATGTCTTATCGTTTACTTAGCGATCTCTTTCAAACAACCTATGATTTATAAGCGGAAAAATATTATTAATCAAGTACAAGGTAAGGAGGGAATGGTGTGCTTTGTTGTGTAGGTAAATTTATTTTACATATTAATTTTGATCCATCCATAATATGCACGGTCATATACAAATATTAGTAAAATTTGACTTCAAAGAGATCCGTAAATAAATTCAATTGTATACTTATATATTATATCAACAACAGTATACTATTGTACCAACTGCAATGGTAGAAATAAACTCAATTGTATAACAGCTACCAGTTATACAAACGAAACAAACATGACACGTACGTGTAAGATAATGTTATTTTGTGAGTACGGTAGCATTTAAAATAAATTACTTCAAATTCAGCCATGTGGTTGAACAATCACATCAAGTGGGACAGTGTAGGTAAGAGATTTAATACAAATATTAAATTTTAATCTAAATGTCGTCACCAACGAGTATTAATGACAATCTCCCCACAAAGATGTTATTCCCTTGAAACACATTACTTTGCCGCTCCAAAGAACTTAAGCTTGTTGCACGTTATTGAGGAATAAGCGAGAGCGATTAACGGTTTCCTTTGGTTATCAAGTCAAAAACAAATCAATTGCATTGTAATACCGAAATGCATTCAAATATTATATTGTTTTTGTAGTCAATGATTTTGAACTCATCATTCTTTAAAACTATTAGGGTTCAGATTATATTTAGTGATTTAGGTATCTCAATGTCAAATAAAAAAAATTGTTTAGACTCAACAACGATTAATAATCGTAGTAAAAAAAAATATGAGATAATTTATTCATAATTGTCTCTATTTGTGCTAAGCCCAAAATTTTACGGTTATAAAAATATTATAGAGATTAATGTACGAACATGCTGTTTTAAGTTTTGTTAAATAAAACATTTTATAAGCTAAATGATTAACTTAGTCATTATATTAATTTGTAATGTCATGAAATATGATGACATATATCGTAAATTTTCATGTCAATAAAAAAAAAATAAACGAACTGCATTCGCTTCGCTTCGGGAAAATTACGCCTTACGGTATGAAATAGTACCCGTATTATTTTAAATTAATTTATAACTTGTTTATTTATGGACGGATAACAATGAAACAAACTTTAAGTATTAAGTGATGCTTACTGCAGTACATTACTGGAAATCAGAACGAAATCGGTAGGGCTGTTTCTGAGATTAGCGCGAATAAACGCACAAACAAAAATTCTAAAAACTATTGTTTTATATTCTATTGCGTTATTAAAGGCCCGTTTTAATGTTTTTTTTATTTATAGTTCACACCGAGGAATAGGTGAAAGTTTTGATCAATATCCATATATTTTATTACTAAGATTATCCGTATCGATAGATCGTTATCAATCGCAATCAATAAATACAAAAACGGGAATACGCGTTATTGTTAAAATGTAAAATGGCCGCGATGTATGATTATGACACATTTAATATACAATATGTATATTCATACAGGTGAAACTAATAACGGCGGATTAAAATCGCTGTTCGCTGATTACAATGATGCAAATCTTACATTTATAGTTGAACTGGTTGAACGCGGCGCAGGCCGGGGGCGACGGAATGAGAATCGCTGATAAATGATTTTGGTACAAATGTTATTTTGATCTTTAGCGATACCGCTGGATTTGTTCGGGGCGTGCACGATTACAATTCGTTCGGTGTTCGCCTTTTGATTGCGTCGTGTTTATTGGCGCGCTGAGGGGTGGCGGCAACAACTAAACGTTGTTTCAGTTGTTCCAGTGATCTCGATGGTTATAGTTTTAGTGAACTGTTGCGGGAAAAAGACAATGTAAGACTACCGATTCGGTTATTAATGGGCCAAATGATTGAACTAATTCCCAACCAAGAATCCGAGAACAATCTAAATTATATATTAAACTAGTGATTAGCCTCCGCTTTACACGGCTACAATTTACTAACGTTCAAAATAATAATTTGATTTGTTTAGGTTGTGCGTTGGGTGTTAACTTTTGGATTTTCCTAAAATTTTAATGAAGTAAAATTGGAATAAATCTCGTCTAAATAAATCTTGCGATTGAGTGTCTTATATTAAAAAATTCGGACATAATCCGTCATTACTTCTAGCAACCCTTTATCAACCGTTGATTACAGACGACAGCGTTAGGTGTCATGCGAAGAGCGGCAGGGCGAGGCTATAGCTTCGATCGAGAATCTAAAGAAGATAAGAGACTGATCGCCTATCGATCGAATTAGTATATATTGATATAATTTGAGAAGTACCAAACGAAAAAACTACAATTGAATAGTTTTGCCTTCCGTGCAATAACTGGGCCCGAGCTACTCTTGATGTAAATTGTTCACGTTCAAATTCAAAATTATTTAATCGTGTAGGTATTCTGTAAATACTTATCCACGTAATTTTTTACTCCTATTAGCGTTTGGAAAATGTGCTTTAACATCGAGGAGAAGAAACGGCGAAACAACTCCTCGGCACATCTTTTAAACAACACATGGTAATTACATAAGTTAAATCTGTGCGGACACTATTATTTCCTGGCGACCTTGTCATTATGTATTTTCTTTGTTATGTAGTTAGTTATCAGAGAAAAAAACCGGCATATCTATTGCGTAATACAGTAAGACGAAAATATAGAATTTATGTTGCTGATTGCAAAAAAAGTCTGTGAGATGTGAATTTTAAGTAATTGCAGTTTTTGTTAAAACGACACAGTAGCATAGTGACAGGCGTGTGGCAACGAAACCTACTTTCTGGCTCGAAGCATACATCCATTACCAGACTCATATTATTTTGAGGTAACAGAAATAAAATCTAGTGTTTGTGGTTATAAGAAAAAGAGTCATCATCATTTGCGCTAAATTTTATTACGCAGCGGTAAACATGATTAACTGCTTTTGCAACAGCCTTGGGAAACTACTCGCCACCACCAACAGTTGCAGGTGGTTTGACTGGGTTTCCCTAAAATGTAAAAAAAAATTCAATTGTTTATTGCGTACTCGACATGTTACTACTAATACTTAGGTTTTATTTTTGAGTGTGACTTATATGACTATGATAACATATTTAAAATAACCTATAGTCCAGTTAGTGGTGATCTGCTGTCAAAAGTATCCTAGACACAACCGGACAGCCAGGCAGTGCAGGAATGTACTTGAGTGTAAGATTTAAATAAACAAAAAAAATCTAACCACTTTGACCGCCATCCAAGCGATAGTGGTATTCTCCAAGCGTGGACCCATCAGAGGATTCATTTGTCCAATGTATACCGTTACCCAACTGTAAGCAGACGTCATCTTTATTTTATACATACAAATCAACATGTATATTAATAACCTTTATAAAATAAGATACCACTTGATCGAGCCTTAAGTTACGAATACTTATGTTTCACACGGTGTTTGGAAAGGGTTAGAGTCTTGGACGACAAAATCCATCAGATTTGTTTGCACACATTGTAAGGGATATTATCGCTGTTTCTTTTAAATTGTTTGTTTTAAATTGTAAATCTCGCTATATCTAGTTGAGTGATTTACGTTCGTAACAAGCTGCATTTTGCAAGTGACAAGGGTTCTTGAAAGTTCCGCGGAAAACAACTATATCCAGAACAATTACAACAGAAGGGCGTTACACGATTCCCGCCTCTCTACCTTGCGTATAAGACCGAATATAGCACACACGAATTGTTTATTATCTCTGTTATCGACTGTCTTAGTGTTGTCTGAGGAATATTGAATCGACGAGAAAGGCGTAGAGAGAGAAACTTCGAAAACCAGTACAAATAGAGGGCAGAATCATTCGCTGATGATGCGGTTTTCGAATACTGAAGCGATTAGTTCTCTCTATGAAACAAAGTGTATGCGATCGACGAGCGCGATTGCGATTGTTTAGCAGTGTTAATGTGTTGTTAAAAGCGTAATTAAGTCTTCGTGGAACTATTTTGGCGTTTTCACGAACCCGTGCATCCTGACACGTAAAAGTACTAAAACTGATAACTCACAAAATCCACATGCAGAAGGCAGTTAACATAATACTTCCTTGGACAATTCTGTAAAATAAATTATAGTTTTATATTATTATATAATAATAAGGATGACGATGAATATATTATGATCAACAATTACTTTTTCCTGCCAATAACGGTAAAAAGAAAGCAAAAACTGAACTAATAAAGATGAATAAGACGAGATCTTTTAAGAAAAGTATTCAATGAATTATAAATATGTAATAAAATACAATAAAATACAATATAATACAATATTTAATAGTGAGTACTAACCCTCTATTTGGTCCTTTGCGTACCAAGAACGGTCCAATAATAAACACGAGACCGAAGAAAACAGTGAGTGCGATGACAGGCGTCAAATATAGCTTGATCTCTCCACCATCATCTGACCCGCCGCCACCACCTCCACCACTGCTACCACCTCCTCCGTCGCCCCCACCAGGGCTCTCTTCGAGTGGTGGTGCTTGCGGAGCCTCCTCGTCATCTCGTTTCACTCTCTTATATGATATATCCGCAGCGGCTACAGAGGTGTGGTCGTTCATTAATTGGTTCCATTTGAAGTTTGGAAGACCTTTCTCATAGGCGAATTCGTCTGCGTCTTCCACTTTTCCGTTCCCACCAATTCTGTGTGTATATTTGTCTGGTCTGTATGCAATATATTCTTGGTCGTCAACTTGCATATCTTACAGTTCAGGTTCTAGTTTCGTGATTATATTTAAAATACTAGTATAACACCTTAGATCATTATTTTTTAAACTAATGACTGTTGACAGATTCGACTAACTATCTGCCATATTTTTTTAAGTCGCTTGTATGTATAACGGCTTGCAAAAAGGACTAAGTAGGTCGAATTAAAAACCACAACAATGTTTTATTTTTCACATTTTTACTAAACTATTTTAATTATTTTTCAAGAAGTACATGATGATGATTATTACAATATATCGCCATGAAAACAATCGATTCAAAATCATAACTGCCAGGATAATTAATATCAGTAATGATCATCAATTGTAACATGAGGTATACGTGGCTCAGCTACAATTACATAAACATTATATCTCTCGGCAAAGATGCTCACAATTTAAAAATCAATTCGCGGTCGTGATTCTCACAAAGATGAGCTAAGGAGATATCGCTTAGCCGCAGTTAGCTGATGTATCGCAGCGTCCATCACGACGTCCCGATGTTGCCAATAAATTCGTTGTTTCCCCGGACCCATAGACAAGGTTCTATGTAGTCCCGCTGCGTATGCGCTTGGCTAGATTAGTATGGATGTAGCATAAAATTCTTTTGAACGAAAAATTAAACCACCGAAAAAATAAACTGAAAACAGAGAAATAAAATGTGTTTACTTTTAATAATAAGTTCAAAAACTAATGTTGCCATCATTTTACGTGTTACTTATTTGCCTATTATTTTTGTTTCTGACTGACTTAAAATTTGTTACAAATAAATCAGCTTTGGTATGAATACTGAAAACAATTGTTTTGGCAAACTTTTTATCATATGTGTAATTTAGGAACTCTACTAGCACCGAGGCAATGTTTATATATGAGTTGTTATGGATATGAAATTTCGGATCTGGATATATGAACACATATGAATAACATATTACCGGTTACGGATATGAAATTATTTCGGATTATCCGATTGTTTCCGATAATTTCGGTTATGGATATTAGATGGAATTTATTTATAATTACATTTTGGAAAAATAATATAATCTATTCACAAGGTTTGAGTATATCTCTATGTAGTATGTAATATTATAATACCAGAATAAAACAATAGTCGTAAAAATTAAATAATAAATACAGCCTGAAATGAGGACGGTTGACCTAGTGTACTTTTGGCCAGCGAATACCTGGCATAACTTGTTTCATGTCCCTGTTCAAAATTATTCGAAACTTTTTATCGGGTTCGGTTACAGTTTCGGGTATATTTATATTTCGGATACCCGATAGTTTCTTACTTTTTACATACACGGAATTATAAAGTTCCATACAAAAGTTTCTACCTTTATCGTGCCTTTATTATATTTATTTACCGATATACATATATATATATATATATCTACTAAACCGAGTAAAATAATCAAAATCCGAAAATAACTTACGCTGCGTTCATTTAAAAGCATTACTTTTTATTATAGGTGTCCGTCCACTGTGTGGCCAGACGAATAAAGAATGTATTATTCAAATGTGCATTGATGACTAGATCCAAAACTATAGGGAACAACAAAAATATTAAGAGGGGTAAGGAGGTAAGAATAATGAGCGATGTTTTAGCTGTATAAAGCGGTACTAAATATCGTTTATACCTAAATAGCCTTTGAATCCTACTTCAGCGAGGTCGATAACTTCTTAAAGATTTCCATTTCCTAATTGAAATTAAAAAAATAGTTAAACTCCCTTTTTCTGAAACTATAAGAATCACTTTCAGTGTCAGGTTCTTTGTAAACATTAACGCATAAAGCAACAATGAAGAGCTACAAAAACGCATTAATAAACGGCGGATACAAATCGATCAGTCGCAGACCAGTTCTATACTAGCCGATCACGGTTCTTGTAATGAAGATGTAGTGTATGGAGCTACGCCTACTCTAAGCGGATAATTGAGTCATTATAGGTGCGCGCGCGCATACTCCGCTCCTCTGCTATCTGATCGACGATAGCGATATAGCGATCGGGCCTCGGGTATTTCGAAATTGCCGTCTTTAGCCCACGAGAATTCCTTATAGATTTTATAAGATGCAAGTAATAAAATTAAATACTCTCGTGGGTTTTTTAATAGACGAGATTTTGTTATCTTTAGTATAGGTTATGTGAGATTGTATATTAAGAATTTAATACAACTTTCTTTTACTTGCTTCAATGTAGTGGTGTGCTATGCACTCTTTTCTAAAATGTATTAACGAAGGGTTTTATATTCTTTTACCCACCACTTTGGCTACCTAAAGCTATCGATACATCTTTTACTGGATTGTCGTCTATACCACCACTGTTTTTCGCAGCCTTTCCTTTCATTCTTTATGAGTCAGATTTTATGGTAACTGTTTTTGTTCTTGGCAGAAAATAAAACTGGAGTGGGCTGTTACTTATGCAGGAAATTGTGATTGCCATATTTTTAACATCATGTTATCCTGAAAGACACCTACTTGTAGTACTTTGTCTTATGAGATAACTTTATTTTGTAATATAACGATTTACTACACTACTTGATTGAATGCGTCATATTTTAAACAGTCATGGAGGTAATGGATAGTAAAATCTATCTACACGTGTAAGGGGTGAAAATGGCGGTAGTACTTTTGACAGCTGTCAGCCATGCCGCCCGCGGGTCAAGCCGAGGTCCCGAAGTTCAATTTCCGGGAATCGCTATTTGAATTTTGATCCGTCATCGAGATCCAACGTTTTCGGGGTATTGTTTTATTGGTTCAATCATATAACCGTAACTATGCTGCTTTAGTTTGGATTTATTAAAAGATCAAAGAGGGTTTAATAGGTAACACGATTTTATGATGGAGGTCGCTGATCTCTGTACCAAGTAGTTTCATCTCAACGGTACTCTTCTATGATGGTAGAGTTGTTTGCCCCTTTGTGTACTTACCGCCCTCATTCTAAAATCTTTCTTTCTTTTTTCTTATTCTTGGTCGGCATCGCATCAGTCATACCTATAGTGTTAACAATATCCGTGTGCAACGGTGACCACACTCATATTACAAAAAACCAACAATGAAATGTTTTTATATGTTTCGCTTGCAGTGTCATAGAGTCATTAATAGGCGGGTTTCTTGCTTCCATCCTGGCCAACAACGCGTCCCTGACACCTATTATGTTACGGAAGACGATGGGCAGCGATGACCACTTTCTATCAGATGGCCCATTTGCTCGTTAGACAGTAGGTACTACAAATGGGTACTAGGACGGCTTGACTAATATTTATCATATGTTTTTAACTTATAATTGAAAATGTATCATGTGATTCAATAGGAAGTTAAGCTTATTTTACTCAATAGATGAAATAGAAGAACATAAGGGAATAGTTTTACGAAATTGTTTGTTCCAAAGTATGTATATCAGTGTTCAAACTATGATATATTTGTTAGCGACGAGTACTACCGTGTATACATATATATATGTAACAGTACTAAAAATATGGAACCGATGTTGTGCTGACGCGTTGTGCTCACGAAATACAGAATCCTAATTACAAAACTATGAGCGGTAAAAAAAAATGAATAGGAGTTTTCTCTTGGTAATTTTCAGTTCTCTTTAGAATTTTGAGATATAAAATATAACTTGCACATGCATGTTTGATGTCGCTCCACTGTATCGCTTGCTCAGATATGCACGAGGAGAGTACAGCGTGGGTTGTCACATGTCGCGCGGGCCAGCGCGCTGGAACAACGTAGCATGGATAAATCATGGCTGATTTATTTTTATTCGGCTACACATAACGCAGTGTTGCATACGTTGCTACGTGCTAGGGCCATTTTTTGTTTAAACTAATATTACTCGATTTATTAAGTCCCATAGTTCCGGTTTAAAAACGTTCATATACTCCTCGTAGAATGTATTGTTTCCTAAAGGCTGTAATTTATTAGCGGTCTATTGCATGGCATACGTCATTTGTAAAAGCAGACCTAGAGCGTAATCTGCTCCAGTACATATTGATGCAAGGGTCAGAGGCCAACCCGAGTTTTAGAAGTCCTTACGGCGCCCGAAGACATCTAAAATGATTTCATGATCGTTCTTTTACGATAACACATGGTCCGGTAACTAAATGTGTAAATGAGATATTTATATTTATTTGACCATGATCATTACGTAACAATGTAATTTTAAATTTGTTTTATTCATAATACTAAAGGTCGTCGATGTCAAACAAAAAAGGAAGAAAAGACGGGAAAAGGTACTCAACTGTTTTATTTTTCCCCATTTATGTACAGATATTTACTGTGATTAGAAGTATTTCAACGGAAAAATCACCAACCATCATAGTACACTATGTATGTGTTGTGCATAAAATTCTTTATAGGTTCTCGGCAGCAAGCTTTGCAAACCGATGCAGACCGGGTTGGGAGAGATTGTTGCGACCGTATTTGTTAACGATGACAATCTAACGACAGTTATCGAACAACAACAAGCGACCCAAGAAGCACACGGACAGTAGAGACGTCTTAAATTCCCACATTAGCATCTATGTCAATATTCTTGTTACCCAAGTTGCTGACGATAGAGACAGTAAGTCACGTAATGGTTTACATGTAAGCTACGTTATATGGCTACTTCAATAATCTGTATACGTTTGAATGGACGATAGCAACTAAAGACGTAAATACTGACAACAAGGGTTGTCGCACGTCGCGCGTCGTTGCAGCCGGCTGGAACGTTCGTTACGGGATGAATCACCATGATTTATTTTTATATACGACTGTGCATAACCCTACAGTGTTTCATTCGTACTTTGGCAATTCTTTGTTTTTGTCGAGTTATCAAAATCACATAAACACTCACATAAGGTATCTTTGTATCGTGGATGATATATAGATAATATTTATTTCTTTCCTAGTTATCTTTATTCTCTGCAACTTAGAGACGAAAACAAACAGAATTATATTGATTTTTATATTTCAGATTGAATCTTATGTAAGCCCCTTGTATTTTAACACACTCACTATATTTGCAGCTACTTATGAAGTCCGATTTGTGTTTAGCGTAAAATAAACTAATCCCATGAGTAATAACATCCAGTTGGCTCACTGCATCTTACGCCCAATTTATACTAGAGCTACAGTACTCCAACAACAGTACTTACGAGCAGCGGATGCAATAGCATTGTTATACAATGGGTAAAACAGCCCACAAATCATGTGAAACGGACATCTTGTTCAGTCGTAGCGTACCGCGCTGACGGGTGTAACTTTAAGATAAATAAGTTATGAGATAAAATATTGTCTACCTATTTCAAACGTATGTATTATACTTTTCATTTTGTCGTATACTATGCACAAATCGTGGTCCAGTTTGTCGACAATTTCATGAAGTGCTTACGCTTCATAAAAAGACGTTTGAAAATACCGTTGGATCACTAACTTTGTTTGATAATTTTTTCAACTACGTTTGGTTATACAATATTATTGTTATAAATAATTTGATTATAATTACTATTGAAATAGTTTTATAACAGTATCTTGTTTATGCAACCTCTATTTAGTTGTTAAGGTAGCAAAGACCACAACACTGATAAAATCTACATAAACGAGTCATCGATAAATCAAGATTGTAATTTATTGGAGATATTTTATTGTTGACGACATTTTCCAAACTTTTCTAAAGCCTATTAAATACTTTTTATTTATTAACAGTTATTGTCAACAATATTTAGTTTTTTTCTTTTTTGTTGGCAAGACGACGATGCCCATGGTCTGGAGTCGCCGAACACAAATCATAGAACTACTTACGCTACCAACCTTCTGAAATTACGTCAAGTACTTATTTTTTCCATTTTAGAATGTAGTGTAAAATATTTAATAGATATCTCTTATTTAACGCTCTGTTGACCTCATGTAATCCTGATATTTGAAGATCGACAAAACATTGTATATGTTTGGATGTGTTGTTAAAAGGGTAAAAAATAGCGCCCATACATTTCTTTACTAATAATATGAACTGGAGTTACAAATATCATACGATAAAAAATAAGCTAATTTGCACAATTAATTACTGCTGTATCGCATCATCTCATCAAAGCTCATAATATTTTAGTATGCTCATAAGAATTTTACTTAAATTACGTCATCGTTTGTTACATTCATTGCTTCATTCTGATTTATATTTTCATAATTAATTACACCGTATTAGCCATAACAAGTACAACTTCAAATATGAATTAGCGAAGACTACTTCAATGCGGTAACTCAATGGATGTAACAATAATATAAATAATTAAACAGAAAAAAACAGAATAGTATTAATGTCATTCATATCTTTATTAACTTTTATTGAGTCTGTATTCATTGATCCTTTAGACGCATGTTATTTTGAACTTATATAATCGTGGCCGTTGTTATAACTTTAACGAGTACTTACTATTTTTGTATTTCGAATCGAAATTTCGATAAATCATGCCATCGCCATCTTTAAAATATTTTTATGCATAGGATCATCTGTGTGTGTATGTGTGTGTGTGTAATGTCATTAATGTAATGGCGTAGACAGACAACGGATGTGCAAAGGTTATTTTATTATGATTAAACTGTGCCAAATGAATATTATTACATTTGAATTCTTATTTTCTAGTACATCTACACGGTACAGCTATGTAAAATTATTTATCAAAGACCAAATTTAAATCACTTACAGCTATTTACACAATTTTAACACTGGATGATTCGAGTGTCGTTTTGTATCTCAGTAACGGGATTAACCGTTACTTACAGTGATAGGTGCTTGCCCAATTGTTATTATGTTCAGCGCAATCGATCAAACACACAGATCAAATACATTAGACACAGTTAAAGGAGGTGTGAAATAAACTCGTTATGTTTATTATACCGCGCTCTATCAGCTCTATCTACCGTCCTCAAAAGCTTATTCAACAGGAAATTTACTTTGTGTTAAGATTATCGTCGTCGTACTTTCTACAGTACATTACTGTTAGGACCTAGTGAAGTTAATGATGTTGATGACGTCTTGAAAGAATCCGATAAAGTTACTAACAATAAGTATTATTTAACGTTTCAGTAAATTATTATCATAATAAATACGATAGGACCGTAATTGACTTTTCTTTTCTTAAAAATGTTAATGTAATTTTGTTTGGAATATTTGTATGTTTGTCTGTCATGTACATGTATATGTACAAATACAAATATTCTTTAAGTGTACACCAAGGATCTGGTCGATATATAAAGGTGATTTTATCGGTAAAGTTGCTTTTTCATTCAGGCAGCCTTTCTGACTATAAACCTACTAAAATTATTTAGCATTGTGTTAAGCTCCTTCGTATTAGGTTATCTAATTCTAATTGTAGGAAATATTCAATCAAACTTTAGATTTACCTCGCGGAGCTGTATCTGTAAATAAAGTCGGAAATCGTTGATTTGTTTTTTCCTCAAAATATAGTCAAAGATTCTTTATAATTGGAAGGTGGATGAGAGGTGTACATTACATTTAATTTATAAGAATAGAATTGCGCATTAAAAATGCCTACGCAAGGGAAAGTCTAATAAAAATAATCGGTCCGTTCAGTTTGTCCGTATTTTCAATAAATGTAATGGTAGTTACAAAATTATAAATAAATATAACTCTGTTATCATGGACTAAAAACAGTTCAACCTCATTTTTAACTGCGTCGAAAGCGATATTAATATTCAATAAACATAATTATCAGCGGCGGTTAGTTAAAAAACAAAAAAAGAACCGTGCTTACATAATTTATTGGGTATTGATATTTGATAACCTCTATTTCGTGGACAAGATTTTTGAGTGTAAAACTCGACGATTTTAAGGTTATCACAGAGTTATAGATCACTTTGGTTTCAACGTAAAGAGAATTTAAATTTAAAAAATGAAACGAAAAACTTTTCCTATTTAAATAGTAATTCAATAATGTAAACATTGAAATTAAAATGACATGGAAAATCATGGAAATCATACTGGTACATGCTAACAAAAGAGAGGTTCAGTATATGGCTGTGTATAATAATGCTAAAATGATTACGTTATATTTAGATTTACAAATGTTTCTTCTAATATTATTACATACCATGTACAAATATATTTATTTTTGAAACTTCCAATTGTGTATTTACTTTATAAAATACATACCTAATACATATTTCTTGCAGCATTATTCCATCAAACCAACAGCGCTGCTGCTCTTAGACCAGATGTAATGCGCAGTCTTGTTGCGGTAGCTCGTCTTAACAAACAATTTGATCTATAATTGTGACTTAAATGATTGTCTACTTCAATAACGTCGTAAGGCTTGCATATTAGTTTTAAACGTAAAATATATACACAATTTTATCAAACTCGATATTTAAACGGGCTAACTTAATTGTAGCGTGTTTTTTAATTTAAATAGCTGAGAAGCGAGCAGACCAGGCATCTGATGATAAGTGGTCGTTACATGAACATTGCTAAGACCAAATGCATCATTGCGTTGCCGGCCAAGAACTGAAAAGAAATATAGAAAGAAAGAAAGTACTGGCTCTCAAGCCCCTAGCCGGAACACGACGAGTAGTTTGGCTGCTTACTCAAGCAGGCAGGAGTGGTAGCTAGCCAGGCAGGCTTCACGGAAAGATAATGATATCAGTAATAATAATAGCGAATCTACCACCAAGCAGGCTGGCTTCTGTCGCCTCTTACAACACCCTGTTCTGCCAGCGTGGGATTGGGGGGAGTATTCTAGGCCGCCTTAATAACGTCACAACGCCGGTTGAATAAAGGACGAAATTCAAATGATACATCCAAATATAAATCCCAGAAGGTCTATTTACTCAGTCTCATTACTCAATCCGCCGTCTACACAAGGAGCAACAAATTAATACACGGTTTTTATCTCGCGTCCTCTGACCCTCACTTGTTTTGCTTGTCACTTGAATGGTACATGATGTTATATTATCATATTTTTCTTTCAACGATTAATTATTATATTTATATTGGTACTTATCTTTTTCGATATTCTCGCATTAAATCATCAGCAATTATGTTTTTAACGTACGTTTTTTTTTCCTATATATGTGTTAGTAACGTGCTTTTATGATGATGATGACGATGTCGTCTGTTGCCGTATCCGACAATAGCGACTCCTATTTTCAAACACCAGTCCTTTTTCTCTGGTGGCAACGGATATGACTGGTGAGACCTGACTTTGATTTAAATATTTGAGCACATGGTGCACATTATAACTGACCAGCAGAGTTGTATGAGTACGTATAGGAGGGCGTGGGTCGAATTTTACGGAGTTGGTGCTTTATGGCAAGATCTTCAAGCCGCTTCTCTTCGAATTTGTGGACAATTTCATGTACGATGGAGCGCCAAACCAATCTTCGTGAAGCAAGTCCCTCCCAGATATCAGGTGACATGCTTAACTTATATACACATAGTTCATTCTCAGTTTCCTTCAAATCTCTGACTGGCAACAATTAAAGCATGTATTACAACATATTATTAACCAACACAAAAATTGTTATTGTTAAAATAAATATTTACTTAATATAACAGTAGACATAATTTGTTTGTTTAAAAGCGAATTGACATTGAAAAATATAGATTAAATATGTCTCCCGGCGCCAAAAGCGTACGGCAGCCAAAACATATTTGCATCAATCGGCCATTCAGTAAATTAATAAGTCGTTCCAATACCAGAAGTGTCATAGAACATGCATGCGTTTAGAAATGAATTGTAATACGATAATTTTCTACGTTCTAGTTTATCGATCATTTTAATTTTAATTCACTACGATGGACAATGAAGGGTTTGAAGACAACTCAAACGCCAGAATTTCTCAAGTCTCTGGGAGACCTCCAACATGGCCAAATGTAACGTTATATCTATTAATATTTTTTATACTTATATTTGCTAGCATTTGTATATCTTTTCACTTATCTTTATAATATAAACTTCATCTAAAACATGAACTGACCTCGTCTAACTCAACTTTAGACACAATTTTCCAAGAAATAAATAGATATTAACCAGATACAGATTATATGTCCTACAAAGCGAGGCAGCCTTTAAGAAATGTCACTATCCATCAACCTTCAAACTAACGACAGCGGAAGTGAATCAATTAAGAATTACGTTTTTAACACCAAGCATAAAACCTGTGGTGAAACGACAAGTGCACGATTGAGAACTGTTTATTTTTTGTACGGCGGTACATAGGAATGCATAAAATCAAAGCTACCTTCCATATGTTAACAATAGATATACTACATAACCTGCAGTTGGAATCCTAGACGCAGTGCTATTTTGTACTTATTTATAGATGTCACTAGTTCCGTTTGAGATAAATATCATAAGCAAAACAAGCCTTATGATGCCCTTTTCTGAGCGTGTTGCTACTCTACGACATTTTCGATGTGCTTTCTCCGTTACATGTTTTATAAATAATTTTTGAATATATCTATAATTTTCTTTCGCTGTAACTTAAATTGTTTTTTATTATTACTGTTTCGATATATGTTTTTAATTACTGTATTATTTGTTTATTATTTCACATTTATTTCCATTCTACTACGTTTTTCGTTCTCGCATTTTATCTACTTGAGGCCTTTGCTAAAGAGCTTCAACTTTTTACTCTAGAGCAAATAGAATCATTTCTGTTCTGTGTTTGTTCTGTGTTAAACACAATGAGAATCTTTTATTTTCCGCGTGGAGTATTCGCTAAAATAACACGTTAAACTATTGGTGTATTTCACTGCTATGAATCATCTTTATGGCCCATTCGGAGGTACATTTCGGCAATTCCGTGAATTATTACGCCTCGTGAGGTCTGTGCTCACAGACGATTGCTCCGCTATTTATTGCTAGAACTACGACTATTGTCTCGTGATCTTTTATAATCTGCGTAAACCGAAGTTTGCTCTGGAAAGTTACAAACACGATTACTTGCACATAATTTATAGAAAAAGTTTTACATTTTACATCACATCTAAATTTACTTTCTCTTATGGATAAAATAGGTATACTCAGTATGAGGTATAACTTTCATAAATAAATATATATGGTGTCATTAAGATGACTGTGCTCATGTATTAACATTTAAATATATAAATATAACTTTAGGATTCTGATTACTTTCAACGATGACATAAAGCATACTTTACTGAGTAATAATCAAACGATGATTGGTTCTTCAGTCAATTAATTACTACGACTCATTGCGTTCATAATGTATTAGATTAGCAGAGGTTTTCCTGATTAAATCCGAGCTAGCGACGCAAGTGCAGTACACATGAATCAGCACTGAGAGAGCTGCAGCCACCAGGGACACATAACTTAAACGGGCGCGCCAGATCACAAGCGCTCGAGGCGGTCCATGGACGGCCACGATTTATACAACCAGCCGAGCGATAGTGTGATATCCCGCTATAGTGAAAAATAATGGCGGCCAAATCGACTTTACGGCGATCCCCTGGGAATGTTCCAGTTTAAATAAGTCCTTTCAGGAACGTAATCATATAAACTGACTCTTATGATCAAGGTCCCTGTGAGTATACTTTAAACGTCTAGATCGTCAAGGTTTTCAATCTTATCACAGAAATTGATTAATTTTTATTCAATTTTGATATAATTTTTCGCATTTTGACACTTGGGGTCGACTTGCGGAATGAAATACGTACAAAATGTCCTATATCTAAAACCAAGAAGTGAACTACTGGTTTCGGAGATGCTATACTGATGCCACGTTAACCTGGACATTATCCAGTGCTTTCAATTTTTTTCTGAATACAGCATAAAAAGCACAATCTCTCATAGGAGATGTTAAGACATAACTGTATTTAAAAAATACAATACAGAAGTATAAGTTAATGTCTTCGTCCACGATGTTAATGCAAATAATATATAAATAATAACAACATAAATGTCAATCGATATAAATACTTACCTAATATACTCAGGATAATTACATGTAGGTAATTGAATCAAATTGATTTTTACGGTAGAGTTGAGAACACAATACTGGTATGATGTTCGTGTAGATTTGGATGTAAAGGAGTTACAGATAATATAAAAGATTGTATTGTTGTTATTGTCACAAAACAGGAATTTATCACTTTGACATTGACATGAAATAGTAATGAATTAATTAATTATTATACGGGTGTTGGCAACCAACATTTATTATTTTATTTTGTTATATGACAACATGTCATTAATAATATATTATTTAAATATTGAATAAATGATTGTAAAAAGAATAGTTGGAACATTGACTCGGAACAATACAGTGAACTATTTCAAAAATTTCCTTGTCGAGTTTCTTTTCACTACCTACGACGAATCCAGCCCTGTTCTGATATGGTTCTGTTTTAACGGGGGAGTAAATAATAATAAGCCAACGTAATTTTGAGGCCTGGACATCTAACTTGTAACAGTTGAAGTTTGTGTAACATTATGAAGAGGTAATTTGTATTAGGTGCCAGTAAAATGTAATTATACGATCTCAAACGGATGTATCGGTCAGTGAGATGGATGCGAGCAATGGAAGCGGCGATAACCCCCGCAACATGAACACTGAAATTACGATAAAGCGGCTCATACCCGCAGCTTCTTTGACATTGCTGCTTCGGGCGGACTGCTTCAAGCAATACTTGTTCATTATATAAGTAATTTAATTTTGCACCTACGGTTTTAATAAATTACGCAGTTCCATTGAATTGACCACGCCTGAGGTTGATTAATTAGATGCCGATCAAATTTTATTAACATTTACTTTATTATTTACATAGATATAATTCGATCTTAACTATCATGGTATACATTTCATCAATTGATCAATATAAGATATTAAATAAAAAAAAAAACAAATTTCGCATCGTTTTTTAATGTCTGCGGCAAATGCACAGTGTTTGTACACATGGGTATGGGCAACTTTTCTAAAAATATTTTAGTAATATTTATTTTTAAGTATAAATTTAATGGTTCTGAATAAACAA
Source organism: Agathymus mariae mariae (assembly GCA_018251895.1). Lineage (NCBI taxonomy): Eukaryota > Metazoa > Arthropoda > Insecta > Lepidoptera > Hesperiidae > Agathymus > Agathymus mariae. The sequence goes on from DWPT01000281.1 coordinate 18,343, forward strand.
AATGCAATATATTTAATTTTATTATTGCATTTAACTGATTGATTTGATTGTGATACGGTTGATAAGATGTATTTTGTTTATCAAGTTATTTTGTTTAGTGAATTTTATATCACAAATTTTTAAATTGAGTTACGATAAATTACTATAATTTTTGAACTTAAAAGGATGTCACATGTGATTTTAAAAGTCAAAGTAATATTAGTAGTAGTTCTATCATTACCGTTGGTTTCCGTATTTTATTCCACTATATTTCATGATATCATATAAAAAGCGTGAATTAACTTCAAGTCCTATGTTTTTCTTAGTGACGATCCAAACAAAATAAATCTGGCGCGTGCGAGTCAATACGCCATCTAAATTTTTTAAAAAGGAAATCGGAGCATCTTTTGTAAAAGTTTTTGAGGAGATAACGAATTTTAATACTATGAGGAATAATCGAAAACAAGATGAATAAATGTGACATAAGGATTATTGGCTTTACAAGGTAACTCACACGTTTCAGGCTAGTTGTCCTTGAGGGAATCATATAAGCCGTAGTAAGGTATTCCTAATATAAATTTTCTGAGACCTTCCATGACATTAGTCATTATTGCCAAAATATAGGACAATATTCACAATTTCACTTTATAATTTGGACAACTAAGAGTCACACCTGACACTTAATCAAAATTATATAGTCAACTGTTTAAGATTAAAATATATTACCTTTAATTATTAATAATAAAATAAATAAATTAATAATAAAATAAAATTAGTACCCTATTACCGTTGTAGTTGCTTATACTGTACACATTTCGATTTTATATAATCTGTCAAATTGAAATGACTTGTCAGTGAATGCATAATGTCGTCCCGACAAATTTAATTGGACGATAAAGCACAACACGATTGCAATGATTAGTGGGCGATAGTCGGCGGTAATTATTATTGGCGCTCATTGAATACATCGATACGCTATCGCCAACTGAAACCGCACATGGCTCATTTACACTGTTATTAATTATGATTATCTAAAAAAATAATCACCGATCGGATTTGTGCAGTTACCTCTGCCGCGTTGGAAGACCAGTTCGGATTTAAATCATCATCATCACAACCCATACCTGTGACTCTGCTGGGCTCAGGTCTACTGTGGGGGATCGAGACCATAGTCCACCACGCTAGGCAATTGCGGATTGGCAGAGTGTACACACATTATTAATAACGTATGTAGAACTCTTCCTACTTTCTTAGAATGATTCCTTTACCGAAGAAGGTGATGGTGTTTAATTTTATATACGCATATATCTTCTTCTTGAAGATGAGCTTGTTCTTCTGCATTAGACATACTTAAACTGAAACTTGTAGAATGTGGGTCTGCTACAATATTCGTTATAAATTGATAAAGCTATTGAATAATTCATTATATAAAAGCAAGGTGAACTTCGTCTCATTACATATGGCAGCTTAATTTCGCTTATTTATTATACGAGCAGTTTGGAGAAAAAGTTAGGTATTATTTTTTAGCGTCAAACATGTAAATAATTTTATAAAATATTTTTAGCTTATAAATAAACTAGTATTTGCAAATGTAAAAAAGAAACTTTAAGACTTTTAATAATTAAATATAAAACAAATAAGAACAATCTTATAAAAATTCCCTAGACTATTGCATCTACGACCTGAACAAATTGACAGAGGTATTAAATAATGAATTAATGAAACACGAACTTACTGGCTGTTTCAACGCACTGCAACTTCATTACAATAAAAAACATTGGTTCCCGCCAAAAATAACGACTTTGAGTTACCTTTTCTCGTTGAAATAAATAACACGTGAATAATATTATTATTTATCTTTCAGTCTTGAATTATTGAAAAGTAAATGGAAAATGTATTTTTTACTATAAGCGTGAAAGAGCTGGAATATTTGTACTAAGCAACTGTGTATTCGAAAGAGACCATAGATACATCACCACTGTGTTAAAACGGGATAACATATAGATATGAAGATGGCCGTGGCCTCAATAATTTGCATTTTATCCATATAGATCTTCTTGTTAATTAAGAAGGAGTGCGAATGTTTTTTACGGGTGTTAATTAAAGACTGATTAATGCTTGTTCGCTACCGACCATAACTTTGTGAGATAAAATCCACATGATAAGTCATGCTACAAGATTGTCGATGACCAGTTCACAAGCTGTATGGTCAAATATGGAATGGTAATTTAGCTTTTTCCATAAATTTTCTATTTGCAATAAAATATACATTGTGCCGCCTATTGATTCCATAAAAATAATTTAAACTAATAATTTGGTACAGTCAAAGAGAAAGATCAATTTTTGTGTAAAATATTATTCTGTGTGAGCCGTATGTGTGTAGTTTATTAGGTGTCGGTAATTGATTAGACATTGTTTATAAACGTGTACGCTTTGAGGAAATAATGACTGATGTCATGATCTATAATTACAGAATTGCATGAAGCTGATATTAATTATAATTATAGTCTTGTTTACATAATTGAACCTTAAACCTTTAACTACCTATTGCTATTCAACAAATATTATTATCTGACACGATTATTATTTGGATATTTAATAAATGATAAAAATTGAATAGATACTCTAACTAGACTTTTTATTCCTGTAACTGACGAGCTCATATATCACTGTCTCCCATGGATATAATTATATATTTTTGTAGAAGAAATGACAAAAGAAACTCATTTATATATAGCCTTTGAGTCACTGCCATCCATCATCAAACTAAACTTCAAAGGCATCACCAACTCGGTGGCTACGAAGGAAGCGGTGTGAAGTCCTGTATTGTTTAGTTTCCAATCATAGTAAGCCATTTATGATCAAAGTAATTAATTAGGAATATACAATATTTACATTACCTTTTAATGTGATTGGAGACATCTGTTTGGTCTGAAATTGAGTTACAATAAATTTATATTTTATTCGAATTTAAATATAATTTAAGTAAACTGAGAGAGATTTGTTAAACTAAATTTCTCTGCATGATTGATTCTTCTGCAGAATACTGGTGAAAATCTATTCAAGATATCGATATTATAATGATTTGAAGAGATTATATCTGACGAATAGTAAATAAAAATTACAGAACAGCTCATACGCCGCCAACTTTTATGTTATGTTAACTAAGATAAGAAACTTCGGGCGCGGTTAGTAATGGTGTAGGTGAAAATAGAAAAAAATCTTGAGTGACTCAGTGCCTCAGACAGCACATCAAGCCATATTTCCCGGCTGTTATAACCATGTAGATATTGCTCATGTCGGTGGCCTTCGGGCGGCATTAGAACTTCCAACGCTGGTTAGGGTCTAACCTCTCCAACAATCTACACCCGGAGACCCATGCTATAAACTAAGGCCGCTAATGGGTTGAAGCCAAATAATTAAGAACCGTATCAAATTTATTAATGCATTTAATGGAAATAACCACCGCTATCTCCTGTTTATGTTTGCCACTCGATCAAAGAAAAAACGCCACAAAGTTGCGGCATCGTCATAACTTCATTGATACTCAGACAAACTATCTTGCAATTAAAAGGACCGCTGCAAAATTACATCTGCGTCGGATTTATTGTATATTATCTCTTATTGCACCGTAATAGAGGTGAATGTATTGCCGCGATAAATAAGCGTGGCCTTATCTAATAGATGCCCTATTTAGCTTAATGTCACGACCTGCGTTTGCTTCCGTTCTACTGGCTTGTGCGTGACCAGTGCCCCTTAAATGCACCGGTTCATTCATAGATTGCGCTCAAGTTTAGATTATAATTATTCTCATCATTTCGCCGTTATTAATGCTGTTGAGTTTTGGGAGTTGTATACAATTTTTCTATAAGTAACAGTTTTTATTGAGCTGTGAACGATAAAATGGCAATCATCAATTCCTGATTTGTCCACTGTTGGGATTCAGTTTTCAATGATATAGAGAAGAATTATTCTCAGTGCCGGTTTTGCAGTTTTGGCCTTCCTAGGCCCCAGGCCATATAGTTTCTACTAGTCTCCCCTTTCTCAGCACTCATCATATACTGGTAAACTACTTTTGAATTTTTGTCACGATTGGCCGTCCTAGCTCAATTGGCTGCCCTAGGACTTGGCCTATTGGGCTTTAGGGCAAATCTGCCATTGAGTGTACCGGCCTTGCGTGAAGCGCTCTTCATACAACTTTTAGAACATTATGTAGAACTTTAAGGTTTGAGGTTTTTCTATCAACGTTTACGATACTTATCTTCATGATGCCTAGAATATTGTAGATAGTAGGTCCGAATAATGGAGAATTCGAATTCGGGGCAAATTGGAAACCCTCGTAAAGTTCTTTAGATTAGCTTAACTTCAACAGTACTCGAGCATGTTGGTAGATTTACCAGCCTCTTTCTGGCGTCAACTGAAAAATGATTTTTAAGTGTTTCGATTGCAGTGACGGACAGACATCAATGAGTGGATCATTCGTTTCCTTCTTATTTGGTGACACACGGATGTCCGTAGGCGACGGTGACTACTTACTATCAGGTGATTAGCGTTCCATCTCATTTGGTACATATATGTCAAAAAATCATAAGCTCCATAAAGAGCAATAAAGAATTTTTGTAATGCAATGTACTATCACAACAAAACTCTTTTTTAATTGTACTGGTTACCCAATTTCTGTAGATGGTGGTTCTGGAACTGTCAGAATACCCTATCATGACCATAAAATGGAATTCGATACGGTTTAATGGTTTTTCAATCAATTTCTTGGATTCGGCAAAGACATCGTGTTGTTGTATTGAAAACGATACGTCTGGTGTACAAACTTTGATTGAATTTTGGGACATGATTTAAAATATCTTATTATTTGAGCTTTACATTTGTTTTCGTTAATATTTAAGATGATAACTAGTTTCTTGTTGGTACTTTGGTAGTAACGCTGACATAATTACGTCTTTGATTGGATCCTGTCTACGATTTGAAGCAATATATATGATAACAAGTATTTTTAAATGCAATAATTGTTATATTCATTTCGAAATTAGTATAAATAAAACCTTCGTTTAAACCCACTGTGAGTCAGACTAAGTCTCGCAAGCACTTCACTATTCTGCTGCAATGCCAATTTGTGTATAGAATAACGGACAAACAAAACCGTTGAAGTACCTGAAAATGTTTGTCAATGGTCGCACATTGTATTTACGCCCGTTTAAACTCTTGAGTTACTCAATCTACTATAGATACTGTAGATAAGTTGAAGTATAATTATACCCATCAGTCCAGATACACGAGGGACTCCCTACAGAAGTACATCAGGACCAATCAAACCCATACCGCGCTAAGGATCAAGCTCGGCGGGACACCGGCCTCAATTAACAGTTTCTGAATGCAATGACGTTGTACTAAATACCTGAACAGACCTTCAGGGAGTCGGTTAAGTGGCCTAATTGTATACGTTAATGATAACCCGAATATTTTTTTTAACTTTTCATTTGAGTTGGATACTTTGGAATTTTTAACTATTAAAAAATATACAAGAAACGCATTCAATAAGGATGATTATGGCTATATGTATTAATGAAATAAAATAAATTTATACTCTATGTAGATTTTAAATAAGACTCCATAGCCTAGTTAGTAGTGATCTACCGAGAGGTCCCAAGTTCGATCCTGGCGGGGGCTGACATTTATGTGACAGATAAGTGGTTGTTTTCGGGTTATGAGTATTTATGATGTTATATATGTATATATCCATGCCACCCGCAACACAGAGAAATCTAGTGCTGAAGATAAGTGTACATAAAAGATCTGCCTGTACTTGGTTCCTATCAACCTGCCCCTTTCTCAGCTACGGACCTTTCAATTTAATCAATTCGCCAATTCGCCATTGCAGCGGGCGAGAGACGGTGGAGTTTATTCATCACTCATGACGAAATACTCAGGTTCTGATCTAGATATTCCATGTATTAGTATATAGAATTTCATCATCTTTAATCTTATATTTAGGTCAAAAATTATTTTTTATACTTTAAAGAAATTTCAGAGTAATTTGTAACATGAGACTTCTTGTTTCACATTTTGATATTCACTGCACCTGTCCAAATGAAACAAAAAAAATCTATAACCGAACCTATTCTATGAAAACGCTAGGAATGCGCGTCTCGAATCGGATGCCGTATCGACAAAAATAGAAATGATTTAAAAAAACTTTAAACGGAAATGATCACGTCACGACTGTTGAGAATCGCTCTCGAAATTGAATAACTCGATACGATATCACCAAAGACTGAATTGAAATACGACCGACCGAAAAAAATATTCCGACGATTCGGATATTCGGCTATTTTGGAATGCTGTGAAAATTAAAGGCACGTAGTGATGTTTTCGGTCATTACGATATTGTCGATTGATGATTATCGTTTATAAAAATATATATTTTAATATATTAGTAGTGATTGGGACAAGTTCTTTCGTCAGAGTTTAACCTATTTGATAATAATTTAAAAGCGAAGTAAGCATAATCCTTTTGTTCTATATTTATTAAGTTATTTTTTGGGTCTAAGCTAACCGTAATGAAGCACATAGAAGAAAAAATGAGTTATTTTATATTCGTAAAAAAAGTATTCTACATTTTGTTTTGGATGTTTTTTTATTTATTTATTTTTGCAGTAAAAACCTATACCTATACCCGTTTAAAAAAACAATCGTAAAATATCTCTTGGTTAGGTTGTGAAAATATTAATAAGAAAATAAAATTGATAAGATAGTTTGATTCGCGTAAACACCATGTAACGCTCTCGTTGTTGTGCAGAACATGGTGTTAGCAACGTAAAAATATCGACATATATAGCTTATCTTATTATCTTTTACATCACAACCATGTTAGGACAGAGGAGAATGATATTTGGAAACGGTAGCTAACGTCGCAGCGGGGGGCGGAGCTCGGTCGCCATCTTTATTTTTATTTTTTAGCCCTTGTTTATCCTGTCTGGTGCGTTGCGGCTGACTGGCCGGGGCAATCAATAAAACGCTGTGACCGTAAAACCACGTTGGAATTAAATACGGCACGTACCTTTTATTGCAGGTACCTGCCAGGCCGGCGTTACGCTTCGGGGCGTTTGGCGGATAATTATTTATTACATATTATGTAACATGGCTGATATACTTGATTTGTTTGACATCACTAAAAACATGGGTCATGTTCGTAAAATGAGCCGTCGCTATTGGGATTCTTTAAATCGAATCAACTAAGAATTTTCAATATGGATGGTTTAATTGTTGAAATAATGGAGTCTATCAACTAACTGCCCAATTGCAGTGCACGGATGTCTGCTCCTAATCGAGACAGCTTGGAGCTTTAACCACAACAATCCAGTACGGATCGCTGTAGGATTTTGTTTATTTAAACAAATCAAGTATCAAAATATGTAGATCAATGTCATAAGTATAAATAACAGGCATTAAAAAACCGACAATCCAATTTACCTTTAGTTGGCAGGGGAACGAGGACCGCTAAAAAACCTAATAAGAAATTATAACAAACATGGCCCACCGGTGCCAATTTCACACTTTATTAATGCAAGTATTAGGGCTAATTCCATCGCTTGGCACGTGCCGAATTTGCTTTTCCCATAAACCATCCTCGCACGCGTCCGTGCGCCGAAATGCACGAAACGTGTACACGCTATTTTCGATCCTGTACACTATACATTTGAGAGCTTCTTTGCATAAAACTGTTATTAGGATTAAGTTTCTGATCAACACAATTTGCACTCTATTAGTTACTCGTACAGTTTAAAATAGCAAAAGATTGACGGTAAAGTTACAAATGTACACTCTTGGACGAAAAGTTTGCACTTCCCTCTGATTTTTGACAGAAATACACAGAAGCGATTCATAGATAAAATTGCGCACGCAGTCACGCGGACCGTAGATCACAGAGTAATGCGGTCACGCTCTATGGTATTAAGTGTCAGTTATCGTCTCCACGGGGCTTATAGCTCGTATAATACATTTTTATGTTTATACGCTCCCCTTGTTGTAATAACAACATGAAGTGAGGTTTACTCGTATTGAATACGGCATTATAATGAAATGATTCATATTTAAGTGAGTCCTCCCCTTCGCCTGTTGTAATTTGATGGTGTCAGGGCTTGGAAGCAATGTTTCTTATTAAAGTGATGTTATGACTTTTGTTTTATTACTGCTTGAATCATGTTTAAAAAAACTCTAGTCCTTTAATATCGCGTTCGAATTTATTATTGTACCTGTTAGTTTCAGTTAAAATATAATATTATTATATAACTCTGCATGTATATCGTATACGTAATATTTTGTCTTCAAAATACTTAAGGCTT
>DWPT01000282.1:0-26658 GCA_018251895.1 Agathymus mariae mariae
CTTTCCTCACGATGATTTCCTTCTCCGAAGCAAGTGATAATTAATTTGTAAAACTCGTACGGACGTAACCTTGCTTTATAGATTGCCTTTAATATTATTCGCTTGTAACCCGCTTCCTTCGCATTGGAAAATGTCGTGGGAACGGTTCCGTTTCTCGAGATGATATGTATTTTAGATTATGACCCATACTATAAGTTCCAAATACCTACTCCTATCAGTTGGTCATACTATTTTATGTGTAAAAACAAAGACAGAGACAGAAAAAAATCCAATGTTAAAGCTTCTATACCGATAACAAAGTCTGCCTACATTAAAATTTAAAAATAAGTCGATGTACAGATTCGGCCCTGTTTTATTATTAAAGTAGATATTAATGACTTTGATAAACAATGGACTACTAAAATGTAAAGTAAGTCGTACAGAACAAGAAAAGTGTATACCACTTATATTCAATAAGAGGAAAGCTAAATTTCCTGAAATTACCCGTATAACTACCTCGACACATGGTCGTAATGACGTCATGTCCCCAACATGTGCTAAACGAGCCACTTCAAGGGCTCATTTTACGCGTATGTCCACCAGACTGTTTTTATGCTTCGACAATATGAGGAATAAAGCAATCTGTTTGTGAGAATTTCACATAATTGTCTGAAACTTATAAATTAAAAGTTTTGTTTCTACGCCAAAGGATAGAAAAGGTAAATTTTCGTAATATTCTTAAACTTGAATTTTCCATTAAACTCAATTGGAGGTATGTTTATCTAATTTACTCAGTGGATTTTAGGGTCACTTAGGAATATTTTTGATAATGGTAATGTAATTATCCAAAATGAATGTTGCTATTACCTACTCATTCTAGCCAAGTTTTTATAGCAATATTTTTCTTTAGGAATACGAGTAATCTTTATAAACGCCTACGTTAGTTTTCTTTGTTTAATAATATCAACTAATTGTAATATCTCACAAATCGACGATTAATTTTCCTTATCTCGTACAAGTTAAGAATATATTTCATCAAGGGATCATTAAGACTAAAATCACTTATTTTCTCCCCCGAGTATAGATCTAAGTGAATCCTAAATCCTGCTTTGTGGGAATCTGACGAACGTTCAATAGTTATTTTCCACAAGCATTAAATCTTGTTCGTAGGACATTGTTTTGTGAAATAAACTCATCGGGATTATTGTTATTGTCCTCGTTCGTTGCGTCTCGATCCGAAGCGAATTGTCACCCGCGTGATCTCGGAACCCTCTTATGCATTTAGTTGCAGGTGCGTTATATATTTCTCTTACGGCAACTTCGAGCGGGATGTCTTTGTACCTCTCAGTGGGAGGGCGTCCGCTCGAAAGGTTCTAATGCAGGGTAGTTCGAGGCCTTTGAAGTGTCATTTTCGAAATGGCTCAATTTTTCTCACACATAGAAACGTATTAGGGTAACATGGAAAAGACGAGGGCTGGAGTAATAGTGATCAATTTTTTAGAAATAAGGACAGGACAGGATTATGACGTCAATTATGATAACTATGAAGTTTGGTTATGGTTAAATGTACCCAAACGTAGAATAATTAGTGTTTTTATATATTTCCTAATGGCCCGCCCCGACTTATTTCGGTTTGTTCTATCATTGTTGATATTACGTGGATATGAATCATTGATTCTATGTTGAAACACGTATGTCACATTCGCACCAATACAAGAGTGGTTAAGTAATGCCATTAAGCTTTAAGTTCGCTATTATAAAACGCAGAAAAGAATTAATAATTTTTATTAAGCCAAAATTGAACTGATTTCAATCTGTCTAGAATTCAAACTTATATTGTTACAAGTTTAAAATGGATTATCCAAATCTTAATTCGTTTCATGGCTGGTTTTGTCAGTGTTAGTAAAACTTGGATGACGCAAAACCTGCCGCAGGCATTCCAAGTAAGTACGGCCACAAAGTTCTATTGATTTTACCATTTGAAGAATAAGATTTAAACTAAATATTCTTAAGAAAAGAGTTCCGAACAAAAAGTATTTGAGGTATTAATCCTATTATACGTGATATCAGCTTCTCGGTGGACTAGTATTTACGTTGTCTGGTTAATGAGCTTCACTATTAGATTAACACTTAAAGTAGTCCGTGTCGCTCGTTAATCTTTGGTACCTGATCTGGGGCTTAACACGTACAACATCGAGTTTTAAGTACAACAAAATTGGATACGAACTCATACCAATTGGTACTAATAAAGTGGAAGCAGGTACACAGTTAATTCGTGGTTTTAAATTTTAACTAATTTATCCTACATGTCTGAGGCTTTCTTACTTACGCTCAGTAGGAGCGTCTGCATTGTTTTACGACTGGGCATTTATCGTTCTGTGAATTAGAAATTTATTAATTGATAATAATTTCTTTTTAAATTGTCACTTATCCCGACCTGAATGCCGGTGGATACTTTTAATTTGATTTTCAATTTCAATTCGTTCAAGATAACGGCACCAAATACCAAAATCCTCTTATCGTTCACCAAAACAGTGTTAAATCGAAACATTGCGGCAATGTTGTTATATAAGTACAACAAGTGCTATCATCACTTAATTAAGAAGGATCTACGATACTTTCCAATAAGTTTAAGTACGAATCGGTAACCAATAACAGTTTTCAGTAGTAAATCATTAGATTCACAAACTAAAATACCTTTTTGTTATTCGGCCGTCAGTAGTAATTTTTTAATAATACGATACTAGTACATATGTTTAGCTTTACAAAGCTCGAGTTCTTCATCAAGATACTCTGCGAGGCTCTTTGAAGATTTAAGACCTTTCATTCGTCTTTCATCTGGCGGTTAAGTCAAAATGTTTTCCGTCTTCGTCCTGACATTGTATCTAAAGATTCTTTTCAATGACCTCATAATAATATATGGAACATATATTAGACTTTGTACAGAACATATTGATAAAGTTACCATAGGTAACTGGATAACTGAAATATGTATTAAGGGGGAGCAAATCTGTGAACCTTGCCTTTTACTTCACAGCATAAAATGATTTTGTTTGTCTGCCTAAATGCGATACGCGAGGATTTTCGTGAGGTGCTTAATAATAAACAGAATAATTTATTCATGCAGTATTTACTAACGAAGATAATTTAAGGCGTATGCAGTAATCATAATATTTTAAAATATACTAGAAGATAAACATCATTTATTACCATCAAAGAGTCAATGAGGATTCGAAATTAACAGAGTTTTGATAAATGTGATGCACCTAACTGATAAAATGAAAATAATAACTGATCAAATTTTCCGTATAGTCCGGACTAAATTCAATATTCCGAGAGGTCGGCGCCGTGTTGGTTCGTTTCCGTTTATGACAGGTCTCTAAAGGACTATGTCAGGAGTATTGTCAGCGAGAAAAGTGTTATCTTGGGTTTTGTTAACGGATTTTGAAAAGCTAAAACTAACTGTCTTGTGAAATTCCTAAAAAATAATATTTGTATCATAATGCAATAGTTTTTTTGTAAGAAAATTAGTTCTTAAATCAAAATTCTTAAATTTGGCCTCTTTTTGTCAGCAATTTTGCTATTAGTGTAAATATCTGCTCTCACATGGCGAACCGTAAACCTATCAATTTAAATTGTGCGTCATCTAACATTTATTGAGTTTTATTTAATGGAAAATTTGACATATACAACACAACACAAAACAATCGATGTATTTATTTTATTTGCGTTCCGTATGTTGTTAATTTAAATAAACATTTATACCTAGCATTAATGTATGAAGCAATAATTTGTTAATATAAGGTAATAGTTTACCATCTCACAATAGGGTACGACTGTAAACCATTTCGTAGTTCCTTTGAAATACCCTTCAGCAATCCTTTTATGTGAGAATAAATATTACGTCCGGAGTTCTTCGCAAAGATTCTCGAATACGCGGACGTCCTCGTGAGAGTGCATACAGGTGGAGGGGCAGATAACTTTGTCAAATATCTGTAGAACTCTGTCGCCGGGCAATCTATTTTACAGTTACAATTGGATGTCGATGTTGCTTACCCTATAATAAATAATTGTTATTGCTTGTGTTAATGAACAGTCTTTAGAATGACTAGATGAATAATTCTGAATATTTTTAGTTTGTAATAAGTAAGGTTTGTGATATCGAGACGATCATAAAACCCGATAACGGGTATCGTAATCATGATACATTTATTAATAGAAATATTTGGAAGTATTGTCGAACCTGCTAGTTTTCGTAAAAAAAAATTTGATGCGAGATGCTCTCGTGAAGTTTAGAAATATTTTGGCGTTTTTTGCTTCAAATACGCGTCATTCTGTTGTACTGAGGGTGTGTGTTGTCACTGCGTATGATATGATGTATGACTGGGGGTGTTTGTGACTGAGGGTTCTTCGTTCTCTCCCTCGTAAGTAGTTGATTGTTATTGTCATTTATTTCTCTCGTTTCAACTTGAACGAATGTTTGTGAAAGGAAAGATAGTTTTTTGAAGTGGCACATTGCTGTTTGTGTCCAAGGATTATTGAAAGACTTATTTAGGTAATTCGTAAATGCCATTACTTTATTAATCAAATTACTCTGTAGCTCAGTCGGTAAGCCTGCTGACTATAACTAAAAATGGATCCGATGTATGTTAAATCGTTACAGCGTTGTCATTGTGACAGCGGCGTAGTGAGTAATACGAGTATCTGTAAAGTTACTGTATCTGTACTGTGTATGATTGAAAAAGTGCGCCAATTAAGAAAGACTGAAGAATCGGAAATATACCTATATTATATTTTATACCGTGTAGTAACAAGTATATCGTTTATACATTAAAAGGATACACAGGAGTGCATTAACGCGGTATATGGATCGACTGTCCGAAACATGTATGAAACATTTCACGGCCCGTCTTATAATGCTAGTATCTACCATCGGGATTAAACTGGGTGATATAGAACCCAATGACCTCCATCGGGAGGGATCGTTCGCCATAGCCTCGTATGTTCAGCAGGGTCACCACGAGCAGGGTTGACTTGGACTTATACTTTTACCTATTTCAAAAATAAATATGTTTTAACCTGTTAAACATCCTGATGTATCCTAATATTTGGTTTAACTCGCGTTCACAGTACACTTGAACGTCTATTCAAAATCGATTTTGATATTAACAGGCTAATATCGGAAGGAGCCGTTAGCGTTTCCGCCGGGCCTAAACGCAATAATCTTATGCGAGGAATAATTCGGCTCGTTTCATTTCGGTTATTAGATTTCCCGGAGTCGACTTTCAATCCAGCTTGGAGTTGATATTTGCAATAAATTTTTATTTGCACCTCAGTTCGTCTTGGGGGTTTTTAGGGTTCGTTAGCTTCTATTCGCATCCGTATAAGACATTCGTTATGCTTTTTTATAATTTAAACATGGTCTTTGTCATTTATCTTTATGAGAATGTCTGCCTCGGCCGACAATCGAACCTGGGATCCTTCACTCTGTAGGCAGATTTACTACTAACATACCCGAAAATAATTCTCATGTTTTTGATAAACTTTGTAAGGTATGACCTGCTATACAACAAAATGAAATATAAAATTGTGAATTATGGTTAACTTAGGGTTGAATAAATTTATATCTATGAATTGTTCCTCGAAACTGATAGTAGGATAACAAATTATTGTCAACTTAGAATGATAAATGTTTATCACAACCCCCCTTGAGACATAGTATTATATATAAAGTAGCGGTCGCTTCCGACATCGTTCGGTTTGAACAATTAATTATATATATAATATTATATATACATATGTATGTGATTATTCAAAATTGTATGTTTTTTTCTAGATTAGACATCATCTAGTTACTACTGATATTTTACATAGCCTATCATCTGCACAATCACTTGCACAAGCCGTTCTTGGATTATAATGGGACATACAGACAGACAAACGGACAAAATTTTGAAAATAGTAAAATTGACATTAGTTTGTCATAAAACGACTATTTATCATGAAATTAAAAAATAACAGAATGTAGAGACAGAAAGACATTACATATTTATATAGATAAATAGATTTTGTATAGCATATCATCTGCACAATCACGTGTTCTCACCACATACCAATTTTCATTAAGATCGGTCAACCCGTTTCTGAGTTATGTCGAGACATACACAAAAATCTCAACAGATTTATATAATGGTATAAATCTATATAGTAGTATAAATATATAGATATAGATTTATTTTTGCTGACGATAAAATGAGTTGCCATAATGCTACCATAAAACCCGACCACTGAACCCAACGAGTATGATCTGACATGTCCTTAACGTATTTTTATTAAGAGTTCATTCGTATTTCCCTAGTGATTCACATAGTTCATCATCCGTCTATCCGTATCCGTAAATCTGATATGGCCGATGTCGATAATTCAAAGAGAAAACTTTTATATTTCGCGATTCTATTCTATATAATCAATTTTGAATCTTAAATTGTCCTTAGAGAATGCGTGATATCGCTGTGAGACGATAGTATGCTATACAGTTCTTCAAAGGGCGTTTACGCACTCTTATTTTATAGCGTATTTTTTTTTCCATACGATAAGTTAATGCTTGACAATTTGGTGTTAGTTAAACATTGTCGCTTATTAGTAATGAACTTTAATTACATTTTGGATAATATTATGTAAAGTAAAAATATTCTCGTACTTCGGGTAACAAGATTGACATTTATTGCAATTAGATTCGCAGTAAGTCATTGTTGTACCAAGTTTTTCAAACTTGCTAAAAGTTGTAACTCAGCAGACTGCAGATATCCCTTGCAGACGCGCGTCGGTTGCCGTCGTACAGGTACCAGGGCCAAGGCCAGCGCCAGGAGCTGCAGTTACGTCGCGACATGACTAACTTACGGATGTGTCTTTCATATATTATTATGAATCAAACCCTCATTTTTTGTATTCATACGACTGTGTTTGTTTCGATTAATTAACAATTATTATTTTGTTTCTTGTATATGTTAATTATCAGTTATTATTAGAATCTTAATAATACACTTGTCTTATACATTGGCATCGTCACCCAGAGTAGATTGGTAGAGAATGCCATTGGGTATTAAAATTCGCCATTAAGTTTAAGGTTTTACAAATAAACATAAATAATCTGATTATGTTGGTCATCTAGGTAAAAGGTAATTGGTAATCTAAGTATTGGTCAGGTATGGTTGGTGCGTTGGTATCTTCGCTATGTAGACTTTTCTGCAGGCGGTTGCAATGGCAGTGCTATATTTGGGCTGCAAGTGTCATCTACGGCCACGTGTCACAGGTGACGTCGTATGTCAGAATCGATCTCACATAAATTAACTCTTCATAATAATGCCGTTTGTCATCGTTATTCTATGAAGACTGAATGTGCCTGCGGTAAGCTCGGAAGCTCCCAATCAATTTTATCTTTAGCTGTCAACCATCCAACTTCCGATGTCTAACGATGGACATAAGCCGAGCACCGAACTTTTCGGTGATATTATTATTTAAAAGCTGAAATTAGGACGGACGATGTGTTAAGCACTTTAGGCATTCGATATTGAGTGTCATTTATTTAATGCCATCGGTCGTCTGCAATTTGGTTCGTTCGCTTACCAATGATAGAGTCACGATCGAGATTGTTGCAATGGAGGCTAACCGAGCAACGCAATGAGCTCGGTGCCGAAACAAACTTGGGTGATATAATGAAACTGACTACATTTGCTTAAGAACGTGACGATATTATAGCGGCCGGAAATTGGAAACGACATGCATAATTATTCAGTTTGGTGCGTGACGATTTATATGAAAGCCTGTGCTGTAGGATATAAATAGAGCGACTGCGCCAGTAAAGAACACTTGTAAAGAAACTTTCATTATAAAATAATCACAGGGTCCGTATATTATTTATATTAAATTTTATGATAGGCGATAGAATCTGTTGATGCGATTGTTATGTATTGTGATAATGGTGAATATCATGGTCAAATCGCTATACTATATGGTAATAGTTAAGTTGCCGTAGACTGCCACAGTGGTCACGTAAAAGCAGGTGAAATTTACTCCTAATTATATTACATTATTAATTGACTTTATTTACATATTAATTATAGCATAAAAAACTGATAACGCCCTTTTTTATTTTACGCACTAAAAAAAATTTTATAATTAATGACAAAGAAACTCAGTCCTTAAGATAGTAAGTTGCATTTTAATTCCTGTCCGTGGAATGGGGTCCCAGATTCCACAATATTGGCGGTATCAGGTCATCGGATCGCTGCATTGATCCTTCAGCCATTTTACCGCTTTTGCAATAATAAAAACGAATGTAGTATCACTGTGAACTAAGTTATTCGGTCAAAGAACATTTAGTAATAAATTTTATATACAACGAACATGCCTCGTGTATAGAAATAGGCGGGTGGTCATTAAAACTGGAACTTCTGCTCATAATTAGATGCACAATTACACGAGAACAGGCCATTACGTGCAAAATCTATGGGTTCCAGGTAATTGATACGAGATCGGGGAAAGTGGTCTCCCAGGAAACTGGAAGGTTTAATGAGATATTTTAATAATACCCGGGAAGCGTGTTTAACGTGCTCTCAAATGAAATTACGCTTCTAATAACTTTAACTAGACTACTCAACGCGAAAGTGAAAACTCTAGACTTCGCGCATACCTAGCACGTGGTAGTGAAGAGGGGTGATTGAAATTTCGTACCTTGGTCTACTTATAAAGGGTACTTAGAGGTGCAAGGTTATTTATACAAGCTTAGATGATGGTAAGCTGATGAGATTGTATAAGATTATAGTTAAGTACGGATTGACAGGCTTCACAAACCTTTGAGAACATTATATAATTGTAGGATTCCTTGCGATGTATTTATTCCCCGAAGCAAGTGGTACTTAATTCGTTTATAATAAGCATATAATTTAAATTAAAAATTGAACTTCAATACAGGATTCTAACTCGACTTTCTTTGCAGGCGGGCGACCCACAGCATTCAAAAGACCAGCCTACTTTATATTGTATCTAACTTACTCGTCGCAATCTAATACAGGCAGAAATTTAATGGAAGCACTATTTATAATACTTTTTTACTGAAACCCCTTGTTCTTAAATACTTAAGCTCACGTCACAAAGTCATAGCATCTTCGTACCCTGATGATACTTCGTTAAAGGGCGAAACACGTGTTGTGACGTATGAATGTAATCTAGTTTTATTTATTACTCGTGGTCCACCGAAATTACGTTCAAGTTGAACAGTTTAATATAACTTATACTAATTTTATACATGTACATGATATACAGCCTATGTCCATCCGGAATAATGTACCTTTAAAATGGTAAAAGAATTTTTGAAATAGCTGCCGTTGTTTTGAAGATTACTTTCCGCATATATACAAATTCACAAAATTCACAGTCATTCTTTATAATGTTAATGTAGATGACCTATGAAACAACTACTATATAAGTTGACACTAACTCGGGAATACATTGTTTTATTCACGATAATTCTTGATGAACGTGATCCCTTTTCTCGATCAATACCGTAATAAATTTGGATGGGACTTACGCAATACTTAACTTTAAAAGTTTGACTGTATTTTCTCATTTAAAATTTATGTGTCTGATAACTTTGTTGAAATTCGAGCAAATGCGAATCAAAAATATTTATCTAACTCGAATCAGTCAAAATAGATGGGTACCCCAGTAACTACATAGAACAGGATTTGCACTTGACTTCAGGAATTCCCTTAAAATATTTTAACGTTTTCTTAAATCTCCTTTTTTATGTTAACAGCCGATAAATTAAGAGACATGCCACTGATCATTAGTGAAGTTAGCATAAAAAATTCTACAAAAATATAAGTGGAATACTACAGTCCCGTTTGAATAGACAATACTATTTTGCTGCTGAGTACCAGTATGTCTGGTTTCGTCGGTTAAATCATAAACACGTAGCCTTACAGCCACTCGGGGATCGCTGGACGTATTGCCACTGTCGAGCATCGTGACTTTACCTCCTAAATCGATTCGCTTGACATTTCATTACATAGAAAATTTGCTCTGGTAGTCATATTTCTGTAAAATATTTAAATGCGAATTATTTCAGTTTTTAGGCATTTTTTTAAATAATTGGACAACTGTGCCGTCTAAAGATCTTTCTATGGCTAGGGCAATTGTCTTAATAAAATAATCCTGTCGTGTTAGGGGCACCATCCATTCGTTACTCCAAGTCGATTGCTCTGCCCTTAGTACATTCAGCTGTTCATTGATTGAGGCAATGATGTTAGACATCCAATGAAGATGTCATTGGGCTGTGTACAACTTACCAAATCCTGGTGAGCTAACGTGACCTAACTCCGTGACGTTTCCATCGTGGTAAGCATTTGGCATGCTAACACTTTGATCCGTAAAATATATTTTTAATTAAAATTATCTTTGAGTAATATATTTTTAAATGGTGACTTGTTTTATGTATATACATTGTAGGCAAACCTTTAATACTATATTTCCATTTTCCCGGTAATTAAGTCATGACATTGCAGATATCTCGGGATAGAAGTATCAAATAATGCAAGAGGCATTAAATATCAACCATAGGATTACGAAATCATCATTAATATACTCGTAAGAAAAGAGGAAAGATAATATCCTTAAAGGTAATGTTTACTTTAAATATAATTGATACATCATATATTATCCCACTGCCGGTGCAGTGTCCTCCATGCTGTTCAAGTTAATATTTTTCTATTAACACCGTAGATCTAGAAGCCGTGGTGGCGTGCACTCTCAAAATTAATCCCTTTATAAAAGGAAGTGGCAGTAAATAGGTATACGCACGTAATTTTGAAATTAAGTTAGTTGCCCGTACGTGAAACTAACTTGTGCTTATAAGTACGGCTATTGCAGTTCATATACAAATTTTATTAAATCAAAGAGGATTCGAAAAAGTTGAAATAGCGACAATGAAGTGCCAACATACCTAGAAGTGCTACAGTATTCTGTAGCCATTCTTTGCAAAACGAACGGTTCAGCGGATTATACTTTCATCTGCTTGCATGTGTATCGGTACGCGTATGCCGCTCTTATTTGCCAATCCAAAGTCTATTTCGCTAGAAAAATCTAGGCAATTTACCTTACTGCCGGCGAAAGGTCGTGCATCAAAACTGGGAATTGTGTTACGGTGATTTTATTTCCCTCGGATGCGGTATTTTTACGAAGCTTTACCTTCGATGGTAAAGGCTGCAATCCTTTTTATGTCTTATTTGTGTACACGAGTTTTACTACCTTATCCTGTATTGACTAAGTATTTGTGTAAAACGTGACAGTTATAGATTGAGTTTTTTTTTTATCAGTTGCCCTTACAGTGATGAAAATACTGAACAAAACAAAACGTATTGTGACCAAACAGCCAGTACGAGCGGAACCCCCACTTCTTTGTTCGTCGGCTGTGCATCAGTAATGTCTTTCGTATGTCCAAGGTGGTCAGTGGTGATCATTTTCCATCAGGTGGCCAGTTTGCTCGTGTATCAGCTAGATTCATATAATTTTTTGACTTCACAAGTAATTTCTCCAACAGCAACACACACAACCGAGCTAAAGACGGTTTCCCAAAGTATTAACCTTGTATAACATATAGAGACAATCCCCCAAAATCTTTAACAATAGTACGTTGTAAAACTCATGAAACTGTCGTAAAGAATTCATTTTATGCCAGTAAATCGTTTTTCCGGAGTGTTGACAAAGTGTGCGCACAAAATGGCGCTTTAGCGTCACGATCACACGTTGACTTTAAAATATTATCTGCACACTACGGGATTTGAGTCTATTTTCCCCACTGAGTAGACCTAGATGCACACTAGGGTGTTTTAGTGTACATTCAATTGCTTGTCATATTATGCCATTTGGCCATACAAGCAAGGACGACGTCTTAAGGAGCATAATACAAAAGATCAGTGGTATATCCTAGCGTACAATATGTGATTTAAATACGATTACCTGCGAGTATGTCGTATTGTTTGTCACGTTTTAAGATCTATCAAAAGGCAGGTAAAACAATTTGTTGTATACGACTGTGTTTTTTTTGTTTCAATTACTCTGAAGCGTAGTTGAATATTGATGTCAATATAAATCTTGACGTTTTAATAAGTTTATTACTTTTTATGTTAAATTGTTCGCATTCATCTGATTTTCTCATTTCATACGATCAGGCCATTCATCATTATCTCGTTCATCGATAAGAATTCCTGTTTTCAGTGATGTGTACCTAAAGTTTTTTTTAGTTTTTTTAACAATCCTATTAATGAAATAATTTAACAAACTAGGACCTATTTAGCTTCAATTAAAATCGCTGCGTGACTAGCGCTTATGAATAATCAGTAGATTAATCATATTATAAATTGTTGTTGATATGCACAATTGAATTGCCATAGATTGGTATACTGTGTGGTAGGTACTAAAAGGGAATTATCAATGCAAATTGACGTTGTCTGGGCAGCGCGGTTGTCTCTCATATCAACGAATAAATAAACATTGAACGTGCTGACATGAGTTATTATTCACCGTTTAATTATATAATCAATAATTAAACATTTCCGCTGCAACAACGTCTTTGTCTTTGGCATTGGTTCACTTATTAATTACATTAAATTTCTTATAAGACCTTTTTGGTCCAGTAACTCTGCTTGTGACTGAGAAACAAATAGCGTACACAACATTATGATTAGTTATGGAGTTAGTAGACAACCGAATTGTCGGAACATTTTATGCCGTTCGTAGACCTGTGACATTGCGTACGACTGTTGTTTAATGGTTATGTACTGCAGCGACGGTTCAACATATCCTCCGAAGCTTTACCACTCTACTAGACTAGGTTCCCAGTAAACTAGCGGCCGCATGCGAAGTTGCTCCTACTTCTAGTAACATTGAATTATAAACAAATTTTAGTCTATGCTCTTTGCACGCTGATCTCTGCAGTGACTTAACAGATAAAAATAGTTTCAGGTATAATGTGTTAAGTTAATTAAGTTCGGGCTAACGTTAAATGGGAGTTTTGTTACAATCGATCGACTAAAAAAATTGATAGTTATGTCAATTTTATAATCCATTTCGCGTTAACTTAACGTGACACTAGCGTAAATAAAGTAAAAGCATCGATTGTCTTAAACGCGGGCATTAATCAAAAAATAACAATTTATGTAGTCCTTATTTACTACAGAACATTTTATGTAATATCCGATAAATGAGTCCAATGATGGTCCCGATGGTGAGTGGTTGTCACCGCCATCTACGATGGCTTACAGATCAGCGTAGCAACAGAGTCCATGTGTAAAGCAAGTGCTGTTAATGCTGAACAGAATACTCACTTGCCTTTGTACGTTGTTAACATACATTTCAGTATCGAGAGAGGTTATTAACGCAAGATACCAACCAGATATAAGCTTTCTTGGCCCCGCGTTTAATTGATGTGGCTTGTCCCCGGGAAAGACAGTTAAGGGAATTATTCCGACTGGGTATTTACAAAGTGACTGGTTGCTGGTAGCGTTAATTGAGATAAAATCTGCTGATAGCCTGGTCGCAATTTGCAAGGCTAGCTGTGGAACTAGCATACGATGTATACCACGATAATACACGGTTGTTACGTACGTTCGTTTAAATTTCTGTCTAGATACGATATAGTTAAAGCACACATACGGTTAGCATAGACACACACAGTTAAGAGGACAGTGACGGGAATTGTCTGTCACATAAAAGTTACCCTTGGCGGGGAATCGAATACTTAACCCGTTATCACATTAAGATAAGTATGCTAGACATTTTAAAATTATTAAACCTCAGTAAATTTTATCGGCACTTCATTACTCGTACCTGCGATTTAAAATTAACAAAAGGAATAACCAACTTTCAAACAATTTATTTTTATATCCGTCGTTAAGTGGTGCCCTCTGTCACTAAAAGGAAATATTGGACCATTATTATTGCAACTTATAATAGTTACTTCCACTGTTGAGGTACTCTCACAATGAAAATGGTTGAGCCTACAGTCCGACACGTAATAACATAATATTCACACAATGTGCACAACTTAATAATTCGATTAGAACGATTTACAACGAGTGTTTGTAACAGCGAATATGAATTAAATTGATTTTGTTAATATACCAGGAGTGATTCGGAAATTTCAACTGTTATCAATGGAACCTTTATAGGGTGAAGTTGTCGACTTGACGTTGCAGATGTACTAGTATATGCATATGTCGTAACATAGTTTATTCAATTCCCGACTAAACAAATTGTTTGTACGACAGACAAATATTTGTCAGTCGTCTGAGTGAGTGTTCGCGGACGTGTGCCATCGCTGTGGTACGAGTGTGTACAGGATACATATTCTGTCAGCACAGACTTCGTAGAACGCACATATATATACATATTGATACGTGACGAGAAACCTTTGTATCCCTTTATTTCCTCTGATTATTAAATGATTTTCTTATTTTTGTTTTATTTAATAGCTGTTTAGGAGCTTTATTGTTATTAATATAAAATGTTGGAAACAAAACGTTATTTAATGATTGAGTATTGTGTTCGTATGTCTGGATATACTATTATATATTTTTAACTGACCTTAACGATATATCGTTGCGTGCATGTTGCGTTGATCACGACTAAAATTCTTAATGAACTAAGACTCACACATCTTATAATATCTTAACTACAAACAAATAAACTAACTAATAACTAACTGAAATTTGGTTCTGCAGAGTGGTTAGGCATTAAGTATTTTGAGGTGCACTTAAGCTTTGGACCTCTATCCGTCCTTGAGATCAAGAAAGTTTCCTTTGCTCGAGATGCACCCTGTTGGACGATGAAGGAATTGCACCATGTTTCTTGTGGGAGTCTCTCAAATCCAACATAAAGCGTGTAGTGAAACGTCTTTTTTGACGTTAAATTAAGTTGTTGATATACAAAGATTACTAATAATGCTCGTACGTCATTGGCTTCCTAGTTTTCATTCACCCCATGTAAAAGTTATCGGCGCTTTACGCTCGGGCGACTTCGTCAAACGGTCGGTCATCTGTCTTGATAGCATCTCGTCATGGTATGAAAGTCCCAAATTACGCGGGTCGATGTGCGGATGTCCTATCTATGTATCTACCTACCTATCGTATGAAGGGTTATGTAAGATATTATTAAAGTGTTATATAAAGTCCATGTCATGTGTATGTCATGTTGATTAACTCTTTTTGTGTCAAATTTGGATTTTTTCCAATTAACACATACAATATTTAATGTATGTATTACTAATGTTATCCTATTTTTAATGATTTCACACTAACGATGAAAGAATAGAACATTTGGATGATTGTATTTGTCCGTTTGTTTATCTGTCCGTGCATCACAAATTGACGGAAAAAGGTGAAATATACTTATGTATGATTTTTTAATTAACAAGGTAATTATATTATTTGGATTAATTTTCAGGTTTTAATGAGATATTTAAAAAAAATAATTTGTCAATGTATTAAAGGGCTCATAATGTAGGACTGACGGTTCTAAACGATTGAACGATTAAACACTAAACCAAAGCATGTCGAAGCCAGGTCAATAATACCCACCTATGCGATTGACTTGTTAGAACAATTGGTTTCAACTCTCGGATTTATGGCACTGATTGGCGTAGGCGTGACTTGTTATATCCGTATAATGGCTATTGAATACTATTTATGTTATATGAATAGTGTTAATAGATCTACTGTTGAAAAACACCAACCAGGAAAAGCAACGATCAGAATAATACACAGTGAGACGGATCTTTTCTTCTCCAAATCTCAAAGCTTAGGACACTGTTCTAAATTTACATTGTCCAATACACACACATACATCATCCATAGTATTATTCACATTACATATTTTACATCGATACAACAATAAAAGATAATGTTGTTATAATTTTAACTGTTAAAGAAACCATTCGCTGTAAATTAAAACACAATACAATTTTTATATCAACCTAAATAAATAAAAAAGGAACGCTTATACACCTCACAGACGTACATACATGCGATCGTAATATACACATATATATGTATATCGTAATATATACATATATATATATATACATAAACATATCATAATCATAATACAAACATAATGTTTGTCATTAATATGATTTGTCACGACAATACAATATCACTGTAAAGTGTACGTTCTTATCATCTGAAAGTATCTTTGCCATTGCCACTTACAAGTGTAACAGTGCATGGCTTTGTTCTACTCTCGTAGTGAGAGGTATTAAGTCTGAAGTATATCAATATAGCCAAGTGCAGATAAGCACACCTTTAAATACATTATAGAGGACTTTCAAATATGTAGGTTTTCTACCAAATTTTATGTAAGTGAAGAGGAAAAAGAAGATACATTTGGTGTGATAATATTTATTTGTGTGTGTGTGTGTATTTGTATTTGTACGTATGTATCTTTTGTAAACTATGTTGTATGTAGGATTAGAATTTTTTATGTAAGATAACATTAAATTTCTTTTAAAATTTGACAAAATGGTTAGTGTTTTTTCATATATAGTCATGTTTTGTGTCAATATATTATTCTAATAAAAGTCAATACTTAAATAAAACACCCTACTTATTACGAAAAGTGTTCCAGAGATTCTTATATAACAGCTGTTGGCGTTACAGTAATATCGAAGAAACTTGCGGTGCTTTCTTGTGAACTATTCACATACAAACATACAGGCTCATTTCAACGAGTAACAATCGTGAAAGCCTGCAATACAAAGCCGTCTCAATGCCGCACTAAGGCTTTCGAGGTACGAGTATGTGATGTGCATGTCAACATCTAACGTTCTAGCCGAGTCAAAGGCAACGTGCCAAGTGTGATCTATCAGGACCGTTCCCTTTGTCGCGTCGATATTGCTTTTCATTATCTTAAGGTGTCTACGTTTACTCATACTACCAGTTCAACAATTTGTTGATCCTTCGAGTCACTTTGTATTCGGCTGAATTCGATTTTGTGAAGCTTTTGTTGGTGATACTTTTTAGGGATTTTAATTTCTGTTTACTTGTTGGTTACTCTGAAAAGTAATGGTTTTGCGTGACCATATTCTAAGCGTAAACGCGTTTCAGTTATGTATTATTTTGTAACGACATTATGATAGTTACTGATTGTCAAGATGTCATTTGTAATATTACTGTAGATTATTGGGTGAAATAAACATTTGTTTCTATAAAAAACAATGCAAAAACTTATATTTAAGATATAGCCTCCATATCGACCGATTTGGTCATTCCAACTGAATGTATCACTGCATCGTTGCAGACTTCCTTCTGAGAGAACATCTGATGTCAGCAGTGGGAAAGTTGAACTGATCTTGATATGGACGAAATAAAAGATTTTTTAATGAAAAATACATGACTGCCTTGGGTAGCCTTTACGGGTCTCGGGTTTTGATCCCGGCCGAAGCGTATATTTAAGTAATAGATTGTTTTGGTGTCGTCTCCATTTAGGTATATTCGTGCCATTCATCGGAGATTGCAGTACGGATGAGCGAGTGTATAGAGTTTATATTTTATATTATCGACGCTAGTTAGCGTTTTCTGGGTCGAAGATATTGGTTTATATACCATATATTTAATAAACACTAAATAATAAGTATTTACAGCAATAAGTGTTTCCAATACGATTATCAGGTATTTAAAGATACTTAAATTGGTTTAATATTGTATTATGGGTTTAAGATATGAGTCGCAAGACAAATGTTTCCAATGGACTTTCTACTCCCGCTGAGATTTCATTAATGGCAGCTAAAACTTACATTATATCTGCATTTGTATCATGCAAGCTGATTTATTGACCTCCTTGTTTGCGTGAGGATTATTTTAGTGGAATGAGCAATGCACTTTACATCGCCTCAGGTCTTTTGTAAGTTTATAAGGTGTCTTATAAACTTCGGCTGCAATCAAATTTCGCTTCAACTTATTAGCATCCCTGAAAGGTATGAATCTCTTATCGTGTCTTGAGTATCTTCAATACTTTGATTTATTTTAACAAAATCTTCCAGGGCGGATTGGCGAAGGGATTAGTATCCAAACCGGGTGCAAGAATTTCTTATGTCTTATGTGTACATAAACAATATCAATACATTACGTTAAAAAAATCTCTTCATTATCTCCTCTAGTATATAGCAGGTACATATAACGAGATGTAAGTAAATGCATTTGATTCTATCACCCGATCATACATCAACGCACGTGATCACGCGATCATTTGTGGCTCAATATATCCAGTGTTACCATATCTACGACCGTTTTAACTATCTGTTAATAAAAACACAATATTATTCCACGTGTTATTGACGTTATGTTTATCTTAACAAAACACATTTCGGCGCAGGGGCTCGATTGAAAGTTTCCGATGCTAAATATTTATTCACAGAGGCGCCCCATCATAAATCTGTACGCTGACGGCGTTATTTTATTGATGTGTTTATAGATCAGACGAATATTAGGCGTTGTTTATATAATCTTTTATTTTGTTGTTGTTTAGGGTGTTATTTTAGTGGAAAAAGTATGAGGGGTGATCCTGATGAAAATGGTATTACATCGATTTTTTATATACATTGTTACTGTATGTTTATGTAAGTATTCGACAAACGAGCAGACGGTCCACTTGTTGGCAAGTGGTATCTGCCATAGAGGTCTACAGCACTGAAGGCATTATTGACGCGTTGTCAATGCATATGGAAGCAGGAGCCGCTTTTATTCCTGGTTCTCTGAGGCTGTAACTGAAACACTTACCTACTAAACATTTGACTGTTAATTGTACAAGTGCGACCGTAGTTAGTCACGCAGGTGATGGATCGTACCATCATACGCAAGTACTGTAGGGATTAAAATGAGTGGTACAGAACGCAGCGTATCTATACAGCCTTGACTTTTGCTTAGCAGGATGTACTACGTGCAATTAAGGTTGATATGAGCTCTTACACTCGAAAACCTGTTATTATTGTGATGTTACTGAAAGATTTTTTATGATCTTATAATATAAGGGGCTATTACTTTAATACTAAGACTCGTCTTTGTGTGCTTGTTTTCAATAAGCTACATTTGACTATAAATTCCGGGCAAATCTACACTTAAACCGAGCGAATCGATAATCTACGGAAAGGATTACTCGCTGAAACATCGCCCCAACAAATCATGTAATTAGTTCGTTTCAATTAAGATGTGCTGGAGAAACGAAGACAGCGAGAAGCCGGTCGATTCTGTCAAAACCCGCCGCGGCCATATTCGTTAGCGAAAGTTGGATTTTGGCGTGAATGTCCTTTGCAATTTTAAGATACCTACGCAGAAAGTGATGATTAGTGAATTACCGGCGGAATAAATTCGGCACGTTTATATTTATTATTACATTAGTTAGTAAGAGAAGGAAAATAGAAAATTAAGGCAATGTAAAAGAGAAAATAAAATCGCCTTTTGTTCATTAATTTACCATCTATTATTAATTAAAAGCCACGAACACATCGGAATTGAGTAAAATTGACTTTTTGTGTGTATTTCATAAATGACCAAAATTAACCCGTTAAACTTAAGTCAGTAAAATAATATCTGAATATAAATAAATATAAAATAAATAAAACGATAAAGTATAAACGCTCTAGGGTCTAATTACGCTCTATTGAAATTCATTTAATCATTTAGATATTCTGTAAATACACGGCAAATCTTTTAAAATAACACATGGTAATTACAAAATAAGTTTAAAACTGTGCGGAACCGGATTCGACACTATTACTTCCAACCGTCCTTCTCATTAATATATTCACCTATGCTATAATATCCTTTACTTATAAGCAGTGTTTTACCGCGCCGCTTAAAAGTTCCAATAGGTAACTCACGTATCGACTTTGGAACCTTATTTTAAAAACGAACCCCAACCCCCATAAAAGAACGCCGAACCTTTTGGAGGTGATATGAAGACGTAACCAAATGATGCCTATTAATTATTATGCGTATGTATGTATATAATTATATACATACATTTGTAAATAACTTAGTAACCTAACCTAACCTTACTCTGTATATGTAAAAATATATCGATTTATTTTGTCCGGAAGATTCCAAGAAATATAGAGTGTGGAATGACGAACAGACAGATACACAGCAGATTTTAATAGGGTTAAATTTATTGGTTATCTTCGTTTTTACATCCAAGATTCCACCGTGGATCAAGTTCAAGTTATTTAATGCTTATTAAGTTAGTAATATTTGTTCATTTAAACTCTATATGGCTAAATGATACCCGACTTCGAATATAATTTATTATGAATGTAGCTCCGATTGGTACACGATAGCCGTAAAAATATCTTCCGAGATTTCTCTCTTTGTGCGCGTAACTTGCAATTATTTCACTGATCCTAAAATACCTCTAGTATAGTGTTCGGTTTATTGTATATAGTAACGTGTTTCTCTATCTGCTTGCCTTATAAGCGTTTACGCATTACCTGGTAAATTGTTATAAACAAAGACATTTATTAATATATTTAATCTTTTTGCCTTTGAATGACGATGGTGGTGAAGCAGAATTATTTTTAATTAAACTTCCTCATATTATGATCTAATGTCAACCGACACTGACTAAACAACAAATTCATGAGCCTAGTGGTTTCAACGTCGGTAATAAATTATACTCTTTATATGACTTATGTTTTGGTACGTATTGCTAATTAATTATCACTTACTTGGGTGAATGAAAACGCTGTGATGAAACCCGCTATGTGCGACTTCTCAATAGAGGGGTATGAAGTCTGCCAATCCGTATTTGGCTAGTGTGGTGTATTATGGTTTTAACACTGTTGGAGAAGATCTGAACCCAGCAGTGGGTCGGTTATGGTTTGTAAAGATGATGATGATACAACAAAGTGCCTGTGTACTGCACGAGTTTCCATTTGGTTTTACCTCTAGTACATAAATACACGACAGAGTTTTAAAAGTTTAAAGAAGGCAATGAAAAAATATAGTAGGTACGCCTGATACGAGATGATAACTATTTGATTATAAACTAGGGCCCATTACGAGTCCGTAGAAATAAAATGTCGTAACGTGCGATTTTTGAATCGGATTAAGCGTTATCATCATTATAATTCCATGGCCATTATTGGATTAGAACCTACTCTGAATAAGGCCATGGCCACAGTCTCCCAGACTGGTATAGGATGGTTGGTTCGCATACCTGTGATGTCATTGTTGAAAATGTTGAAACACATCACTAAGGATTTTTTTCAATATTATCTTTGCCAAATGAAAATTTATTTCAAAAGACGAATATATATAAACAAGGATTATTTACGGCTTCGTGCAAAATTCGAACCCAACTCCCCAAGCGGAGGCTAACTTTCAAATCTATGTATCGCTACTTTCCATTTCCTTTTAGAACATGTTTGTATCTTGCTTTTGATCAACAAGAAATGGACGTTACTATATTTCTTTATATATCAACAATATAATTATTTAATCAAACGTGTTCCAATATATCGCCCACCATATTTATTACTTCGTACCTCTAGCCAAATAGAGCCATATCATTTTTATAAAGTTAACATTTATTTCCTCAGCGATTAATTTTCTCCGAGATAACAGCATCGATATCTCGAGTTATTAGCTGCTACATAAGGTTTTCCATTTAATTGCAAAGGAGGAAAGTTTACCGGACGCGCCGTTTACCTCTCTCGAACGTGCCGGCAGTTTCCTTTGTAAGTTCACAGCCGATTTTCAAGACCTGTACGCGGCATCTGTCTAACAGTAAAGTTCGGTCAATTAGGTTAGGTTGAATGTATTAAACAGTGCAGTATAAAAACTATACTCATTATATGACGCCTTCTCTCTCAGTTTGAAATAAAGAATCTAACGTACAGAACCCAGAGTTGCGATAAGATTTGCAAGAAGAAAAAATAATTAACATAACTTAGTTTTTATCTTTAATTTCTTTATCAATACTTTGGCAAAAATTGTCCGGAATTTATGTATATTAAAATGATCACAAGTATGTAAGTAAATAAACCCCTTTCCAGCTTCAAATTTTCCTATTTTTTGTATACAATATAGACATATTTGACAGTTAGACAATTCAATTAAGATTCTTAATATCTTACAACTGTCTGGTATTCAATTTGATTGGATACATAGTTGAGTGTTCTGTGAGACAAGTGGGCTCTTGATTTATTTATACTTTTCCTCTTGAGAAGAGAAGCTGTTTCCTGATTAATTATTGTATGGCCGTCCGTGTTCCAAGACATGTAGCGATGGACGACGACATTACCGCGACGGGTTCACTGAGTGGGTCTTGCCAGTTCTTCATAAGACTTGTTACTTCCATGTTTGCATACCGAGAAACAGTATGTATGAATACTACTGCCCAATTAGTTTGGTTTGTCAGCGGTTTTAGCGCTTTTCATATAGTGTTGTTTTTTGTGACAAACGTGTTAGCAAGATTGGTATATGAAAAACTAGTAACTGGCAGCGCTGAGGCAAGCGATTGAAAAATATAGTACTAGTTATGTGACGTTACAAATTAATGAGACGTTTGGAATATAAGGAGTTTTAGTGTGGTCAGGATGTAACTCTCTGCTTCCATTCTTTTTCTTAGTCAGCTTCTGTTGCTTGAAGTGCAACCTGCTGAGACATGAACGAGATAATGGTCCCAGGCCCGCCTTATTGGAGATCGCTGGGCTCTGTACTTCTCAATTTAGTCCTAAAATTGTTGTCCTAACCGACTGCCTCTTATACATTAATTGTGAAATGTTTTATATATTCGGTTCCTATGTTGGAAAGCCAGCACAACTACTTTGCAGCTTTATTCTCGGCCGGTAACGACTTTGTGACGCTTCCGGTATTACGTAGATCTGTGGACGGCGGTGATTAGATACTACTTACTATCATGTGATATAAAAAGTCGTCGCAAATGCCGTGACGTCAATATGAAACACACTCGCTATAACAAATGTGGCTCGAAGCCGCGAGTACAATCGGATTTGCGTCACGCGTTGCTGAAAACGGGAAGTGGCCGCAATAAGCTCCGCAGCTGAAAGAAACTCTGAAACGCGATACAGCGCCGCCGATCCGGTTCCGGCGGATAATTGTACTGTTAAAATGTTCAACAAGCTGGTTTTAATCAATACCGGCGCCACTGAAAATCGACGTCGCGGCTGTTAAACTGCGACTGGGGTCGATTTAGGGGCCATTGTTGCGATGTTGCAATACGAACGATTTATAGATTTGTGTAGATAACACAATAGTGTTAATAGGATTTGGTTGTTTGCTTGAATTAAACTTCATCATACGTTTTTATTATTAAGTGATAGTAGTCATCTCTATAGCAATATAATGATTTGCTATAATATAATTATGTTACAGGAAATATAAACAATATCGGGGATAATATAGAGCCTTGGGCTATTCTAATTGCTGTCGTGTATATCTACTATTTTCTGACGTCAAGTATCTTATGTTTATGCTAATATTATTAAGCATTTTTTCATAAAAATAAGGCATAGCGATGTCATATAATTCCCACTTCAACCCATGTACAACACTTATGCATGCTTAGCACAGCAGTCATTTTTAAAATAAATATAATAAGCATAGATCTGCAACAGAAAGCTATACTGTAATATTCAGATAATTAAAATACGAGTGTACTCGCCTGTACATAGTAATTTGCGTTACACCACCATCACACATTACGCGTCCGATACCGGATACCAGTGGCGGCTGGACGGAACCGACCGGCGCCGGTTCTCAGTGGCACTTATTATAACATATTAGTATTGTACTTGACGTTGTTATAAAAGACCTAAGAAATCTCTGTAAAGTTGAGGCCACGTTTAGACTGAACTTAACGTTTTGCGCGCTTCCTTTTCGAGCGATAACACGTTGGTAACGCTTTTGGTATGACAAATGTCCACGGGTATTGCTAACTACCTACCATTAGGCCCGGCTTATCGTAAGTCCCTTACTCGCAAAAAATATAGCCAAACATCTTTTCATCAAAACTTGAAAAGACTTATGTAGTACTTTGTCACTTAAATGCTTTTGAGTTTTTCAAAAAAGGAAATGTTTATATTTGGGTTATCACTTAATCAGAATTTGAACACTCCACGATAGATGATGATAGATTCGCTCCAATTTGTGACTCAAAGACATTTTACTTGGAGGCTAATAAATGGTAGCCTTGGGTGATATTATGTTTGTATACGACATGCAGTAAAGAAAAACCTAGACTTTAGTAAATAGTTCAATATTATATTCAATGTTATGTTCTAGTTATTATTAAATTTATTACCAACATCATGCTGTATGTGACTTAGGCACTGCCCTTACTACCGCCTTAAGGGCTTCTCAGAAAACCAGCGGTGCAAGACTACTGCTATTAGAAACTGCAAAACAAGCTGAATGAAATCCTATTTAGCATCATTACTTGCAGCACCGGCAATGACACACGGGAAACGTCAGAATAAATAATAATATTATATTTATTATCCTGATACCTTATGACTGTATTGGATAGTATTGTGAAATAAATACTTTTTTCCTTTCTTAGCATCGTAGTGTGGTGGTCACAGTGATAGTATAAAATTATTAATCATGCCGCAGAACGATAAGACTCAATCGATGACCCCATAGCCCAGTTGGTGCCCTGCCTGCCGTGCAAGGGGTCCCGGGTTCGATTCCCGGCCGGGGCAGACATTTATGTGACAGATAAATGTTTGTTCTTGAGTCATGGGTGTTCGTGATGTCATATTTGTGTATCTCCTTGCCAGCCGCAACACAGGGAATCGTAGGGCGGGAGTGTGAGTAAAAAAAAATTTGAATGTTTCATGTGTGTAATTTAAACGTGAAAATAAATTGTATTTTGTAACTTTACACACACGACTGTTTCAGTTCTGACCAAAGGTACTTGTAGAATACAATTTAAATATTACGAGTAAAAGATAAATACAATTTCAAGGATAGTGCAGTGCCTATTCATAATTATGTTTAAATTTACACTGTGATACGTTTAATGATATTGACTGGTAAAATGAGGTGGCTGAAACATGGACTACCGATATCGGTAATCAGTCGGGCCGGAACGCACGACGCCGCGTGGGTACCTCGCTCGCCTAAATGTAGGATATTGTTTTGCTATCAGATTAAAACCTTTCCTCGTTTTGGAGAGCGGCTCGTTCGCATAGTGTGTTGTGACTGCGAGCAACTTTTTGTTCGGAACATAAATTTACCAAGTGACTTTTTAATTTATTAGCTTGTCCATTACTATATTGAAATTGTTTACAAAAGTTTTAAAAGTTCTCAAAATTACTACGGTACGATAACTTTTATCTACTTATGTAAATGAAAATTTAGGCTATTTCAGAATTGTCATCAGCATTAGAGCCTCCTCTCACAGTGAAAGTTATTAAGGCCACAGTGTGCCACGCTGGCTAAGTGCGAATTGGCACATTCCGCATACTTTCGGAACATTGTGGAGAACTCTCGCGTTCCTCACGATTTTCCATCACCAAAGCGTGTGATAATTAATTTGAAATACGCACATAATTGCAAAATTAAATGTACTTGCAGGATTCCAACTCGCGAATCGGGAAGTCTACGTTAAAATTGTAAATTGTAAAGTTTAAAAAATTATAAGTTGTATTCATTCACTCGTTTAGGTCACTCTGTTGAAATTTATTCATACATTCTATGAATCATTCATTAAATAAATAATTCATTTACACAATACATCGTTCACTCAACCAATCGTTCTTTTAGTTCAAATCCGCCCCGATCAATATTTTGACGGTTTTATCCAAATAATTACGAGGAACATATACTAACGTATTATTTAACAACTAAGAATATTCAAATTCAGTTATAATATACAGTGAATTACATTTATTACGACCTTGGCTGTAGCGACAATTTTTCTATAGCGACGAATGATTGTAACTAACTGTGTGCGTCTGTATATCATTACCTATGCCTGTTACGACTCCCGGATATAACGACCAAATTACGCGGTACCTTCAATGTTACATTCGAAATCCACTAAAATATGAAGTATAAAGAAATATCCATGCTTTAATAATTTATGCAGTATATGTACTTAATTCCAAAACTTTCTCAATAACATTCTTAGTTATATTAAACTGTGAATTAATTAACTAATAAGGTTGTATCTAGCGTGACACAGGTTAATTTACTTTCGTCCTGTCAAGGTTGTATGCTTTATCCATAATTGGAGGGGACTGGCGGCTAATTAACCACGAGAGATGGTTAATGCTTATATTCACTGAGTATTAATTCCTTAAGAAATAAGCGGAATAGTATTATGATATTTATTTATTTATTTTATTTATTTATATTTAAGTACATGTAGACAAAATAGAATAGGTTTCACATTGGTCCCACACTAGGATTCCCTGTGTTGTGGAATGACCAATGCTTCCCTCATTGACAAAATTACTTGTAGGCTACGTTGTAACGATATAGTAATATAAAACAATTTACAAAAATACAATACTATAAGAAATTTAAGACATATACAGCCTTGGCCAAAAGTATTAGGCACCCTACAACTTGCTGCATATTTCGGGTATAAAAAAAATAAAAC
>DWPT01000283.1:0-26653 GCA_018251895.1 Agathymus mariae mariae
AAGCGTCACTTCATACTTAAAGTTTGTTTCATTGCAATCCGTCCATAAATAAAAAAGCTATGAATTAATCCAGAAAAATGCAGATGCTTAATATAGTTTTCCCGAAGCGAAGCGAGGGCATGTGCTAGTGTTTAATATAATGGAACTCCCTTTAGCTTTCTTTAACACGCTAATAGAATAATGTGTGGCATTAAGCAATTGATGTCATAAGGTTAAGAATAAACAGGCGAACAGTGAAAGTGACTCATGGAAATTTACTGATACTGAACCCTGGGCGTGGGCTGGACACCGGACCCCTTTGTTTGAGTACGTCACGGGGCCACTCAGCGAAATTAAACAAGGGGAGAAGCCCTGGTCTTTAACAGACTTTTATTAACGTCATAAGCGACTATAAATTGAAAATACCACACTAAATAAGTATCACTTACAAATATATTTTTCGAGCGCTTTGCACAGAAAAATATTCAATTATTTAAAGCAGAAACAATACAATCAAATCAACGTAAAACATTATCAGGCTCTTTATTTCTAACGACAATTTAAAATTAATTTTACATAGTTTCATAAGAGTATGTACAAAGTTTTAATCCTACATTAAAAAAAACTTGCAATGCGATGAATAAACCTAGACGCAGATTCAGAACAATTAGAAGTTTAGAATATAGATCTTATCACTTTCTAAATAAATCGTTAAACATGATACTTAAGAGCGCCCATTAAAACACTATTAAAGTTAAAATAAAATAAAACTTTCGTAATTGTGTTTTTATATCTCTTCAGCTCAATTAAAGTAGGGGCTATTTTCTTTATAGAGTAATTCACCTGCGCGCGCGCATGGCGTTTAACCAATTACCGTGTTTCAACTATTGATTGACACCACGACTAACACCTTTTACACGTGTCCAAGTAAAAAGTGATCATATATTTCTGGTTCTAACTAGGTCCCGTTGGAAAGTACTGGTTTTCTATTTTTATTTCTAAGCCGTGTCCGTTTTCTATCCCACCTGGTGACGGTGTACCGTTTTTGTCATATTATACGACAAATTAACCGCAACTGACTTAGGGATCTATTGTGTCATATAATTATTATTAAAACTTTCAGTAATTGATACTAGTAATGTATGCTTAAGTAAAATTTACGTGATTAACAAAAATATAAAAGTTCCAAGTCAATTATAATTTCAACGTTTATATTCTTCTTATATATTGTTCGAAGTATTTAGAGTGTGCGTGCAGCTGTCATAGCAAAATTGCCAGTTGTATTATTAAAAAATCTAAATATCTTTGTGAGATAAGTGATTAATTAAGAAAAGTATCTACATTCCATTACTGAAATATGTTAAGAATGTATGGAACCTTAAGACACAAGTAGCTTCGACAGGTGGAAACTAATTTTGCTATAATAATTTTAATTCACAGCTGTAGAAACAGCCGCACTTGAAGAATTCAGAGGCTATCAAATAGGCAGTTGCACGGGATATGTACCACCATCAAGCATTTTAATGGTAAGTGTTTAACGAATTTTATAACTTTTTACCAAATAGCCTTTAATAATATCAAGGTAAGCATATGTAGGATATCGCTATGCTGATTAATAGAACGGAGACTTGCGTCTTTAAATTTTATTGAAAAAAAATTTTAGCTAACCTGCAAGCAAGATGTTTGATTCCATTCAACGTATAATAATCCACTGTGAATAATTTATCGTTTGCTTCTATGTAATAAGACACTGTATACAAAAGGGGTTTAGTAAATAGGGGTTAAGGGATTTAATAGGTAGAAGATAACTATATTGTTTAATAAATAACGAGTACCTCCAATATTTCAGCCGTGTAGAAATTTGGAAAAACCAAAATTGCTAAACATTTGCGAGCGTTTAAAACACGACAAACTGTTAAGAAATATAACGAATGATAACGAAATATAAATATTTTCATCCTTTGTTTTACGTGTTAATCGGATTGTTATATTTTTTTTACTTTTCTCGTACATTAAAGTAACATAAAATTAATGCGGTATTCAATTTAAAAAAATTGAGCTAAAGAATAGTATCAAAACAAATTTACTATTTAAAAGATATGTACAACCTGAACAAGTCATTTTGTTCAAGGTAGATCTTAATGATTATACAGACTAAATTTGCGTCCGACAACATCACAGATTAGACACTAATCTTAATAATATATCATTATATAAAATAATTGTTGTTGGCTATGTTTCGTGGTCGTCTACGTAACGAAATAAATGCAGAACGCAATTGTCTGTAGATTACTTAGAAATATTCAAAGTGCATTGCCCTCTAACATTTACTTTTTTGGACGTCACGCAATGCGTAGTGAGTACCTTTATATTTCATGTTGGGAAGCCAACATTAAAAATCATTACAAACTTTCTATGCATGTCGCCTAACATTAGACCTTTTGAATTTTTGAAAAAAAAAAAACGCTTAGCATATAATAAAAACATAAAATTAAAATAATTTCTCAGTCAATAATATAACAAACTTCATAAAAACGCATAATGTCTAATTTGTTTTATGAAGTCAGGTTTTCGTTTGTTTAAATGGTTGTTGATATCATCGAGCGCGTAGTACGAAATACTTGCAATATCTTACTAAAGTCGGTATCGTGTTCTTTTGTGTTACAAAATCGTCCAACACCAACGTAATTGTATTTTTATTTAGGGACAACTTTAATAAAAATTCAAGTAAGCTCCATAAAACGATGGTTTTATTTCAGACGTTGTTAAATCCGCCTACTTGCTTTATAAATTCAAATATTTGTTTAATTTATATCGTCAAACCTTCAAACTTCGAAACAAAATCAAGATAGAAATTCAATTTAAGAGCTAACTTAACCTAAGAATACGCTAACATACTAATTTTACACAAGCTGAATAAATAAAGGTGACTTTTTTGTTCCGTGACGATCCGTATCAAACAAAAATAATAATGGCAGTACGTTCAATGTACAGACAGTACGACTCCTTTATTAATTCGTCGAAATACGATGATAGCTATAGACATAAATAAAATAGACGCACTACACATTCGTACCATTGGTTGAAAGATCGAGTGTGCTAATCACTACAAATTATTTTGTGTATGTACGACAAATTACTAGAGTTGATTACTACTAAACAAGCGCTATACCATAGTTTACTTCTTCAGACAGTTCTTAGGAATTTATTACCTGAAGCTTCCTTTGAACTCCACTCACGTTACATTCGGGACATGACACCTATTCACAATCTCCTCGACAATAGATATTATTTGTTCAAGTGCGCTTTTCCTCATTCATCGCGTCTTATCTATATTACTATCTACAATTCAAACATGTCTCGTTAGGGTTGGTGCAAACTATTCTTGCTTAAGTTTTTTCTAAAAGTGATATGTTACGTTTGAATTTGATATATCTACAACATTGATTTCACATTTGAAATTTTGAAGGGATTGCTTTCATATCTTATTGTGTGGCAAGAACGGTCTTCATGTCTCGTGCAGTCGTGCGCGTACCTCCTTGATATATTAATGTACGGGTGTACTCAATTCTCAATGGGCACTAAAGTGATTCATGTAAATGTAGACATTTACTTCACTACTCAACTGTAGCTCCGATAACAACTTAATAGATAACTAACTAGATAACTTAATAGATAAGCGAACATATAACTAAAGATGACATACCTAAACGGTGTGATGACACCAATATTATTCGAATACAGGTTTAGTTATTAAAATATTCAGATTGTTAAAAATAATATATATTACAACACAAAGTAAATGAATTACAGCTTATATTATAGAACTCGCAAAGCATAGAACTTGTCTTTCATATGAGACTATACTACTGTGAGTTACTGTGATTTGTGATGAATAAATTACCCACGTATCAAAAAGAGAATGTGTTTACATTCCTATCCATTAGTTCACATCGGAAAACTGTCTCTCGATACACTTTTTGCAATTGTCAACAATTAAAATATTGCAATTGACAACAAATTGTCATTGATGTTTTGTCAAAGTACAACAATAAATTGACGAAAAAGAAAACTGTAATTATTTAACAAAACAGTATGTTCTTTTCTAAATTACCGATATATACACAAATAACTATAAAACTTCAAATTGTGCTGAAAAATATCTATAGATAATCGATACCAGATTTAATTAATCTGATATTTTTTAAGAATAAAAATATGTCAAACCCTTAAACAATGAAATGTTTAAAACGGGTAATCTTTCAATTCCAGTCGTATCCTTAACGACCGGTTGGCTAATCACTACTACATAGTAAATATTTTAACAAAATATCATTAAATATGACATTTCGCAATATAATCTGAGCTAGTGAAATAATATTCTCACAAACTAGCCCTACGAGAAATTACTGCAGACGGATGCGGGTATTTGGAAAGTGTGCCGTGCTCCGTGGGCTCACCACCACAGCGGACAATATTTAACTAGAACTGGCGTAAGACCTAGGTCAATGCGTCGATCCTTTTATTATAGTTCGACTTGCTATGTATACACTTTCACTAGAGTTCATACAATTTAAATCACGCATAAAAATTTTGCCTACATACACCAGGGCCTGCCCTATGATATTCTTGTCTGATGATATACGAGGGATTCACAGATGTGAACTAATAAAGATACCGGGCGCGCTCCGAGTAAGGGACTGTGTGAGCCATGCACCTACTTATCTCGATATACTTTTGCGTCTATGGCGAGTTGTGACAAAAATTATAATATTTACCTTCTCTAAATAAGTAGCCAACAAACAAGTCTACGAGCTACCTGAATGGTAAGTCCTCATCGTCGCCTATGAACATTGGGAACACCAAACGCTTCACTGATATATTGTCGGAGAAAAGAAAGAAAGAAACTATTAAAGTCTTGTGTGCCGTCATGTTTGAACGAAATGACATGCTAATTTTCAATATTTATATATTATTGAGCGAACTTGCAGTACGTATCCTACACAACATTATGGGCAGAAGTTTGCAAGTATTAATATTTAGCTGTTTATTATAATTTTCTTGGATATACGTTGGCACAGAGAAAAGTAACAGAATTTATTATTTCATGTATAAATAAGTTTATATTGATAGTAAACGAGCGTCCTTAAGGCAAGTGACATCTTAAACACCAAAATCATTAATGACGCGTTACCGGGCAAGGAATGATCCCGTTCGTCCAGCTCAACACCGCTGCAACCGAAACTCCTTAAAACATTTTATGGTTAACTTGAGGAGGGTAGTTTAACTAGTCCGTCTGGTATAAGATTACCTTATCACTATTACACAATGTGGTTATTACAAATGTTTGGAATATAGATAAACATTACGTCTTTTTGTTCTACAAAGCTCATGACATTCTTGCAGTACTATAGGCAAATGTCTAATTTCACTGTTTGGTGTTGTTTTGCAGTTCCGGATAATTACTCACGCTATTAAGCCTCGGTCTTCTACTAATATAAATACAACAACAGAAAGAGAGGTTAATAATATTTATATAAATATAAATGAATGACAATAAAAAGAAAAATATTGAAACAACAGTCTAATATTTGTGTTTTACGATTGCATATAATTCAAATGTCATCGAATTGCATAATAATATAGGCACCTGTTACCACAGGCTTTTATGAACGTGGGAATCATAGTTTAAAAGGCCGTACTATTCAGTGACATCGTGAATCTTGCACCTATACAAAATTAAGTTAACATCTAACCGGCGGATATAATAATAATAAAGAAACCTTTCTTTTTGTGGGAGCCAGGTATAATTTTTTTCCTAAACGAAATTGGG
The DNA here is from genome assembly GCA_018251895.1 of Agathymus mariae mariae. Lineage (NCBI taxonomy): Eukaryota > Metazoa > Arthropoda > Insecta > Lepidoptera > Hesperiidae > Agathymus > Agathymus mariae. The sequence goes on from DWPT01000283.1 coordinate 5,813, forward strand.
CCGAGTTGCGCCGCATTTGTAGACCCTGTCACTTGCGTCATAAAAAATAGTGACTAGAATAAAGTATTCTAAGCAAATCGTGAACTATGTTTCTAACTATAATTTAATACGAATGAGTCCACTTTGTTGTTTGTCGGGTTTATCCACCTACATTACATTGAAACGCACCCCGGTCGGGGAACATCAAGTAATTACTTTCGAAACTGTTACGCCTCCCTAAAATTACCATTAATTGTACTCCATTAAACCAAGGGGTACACCCGACACCTGTCTTAAGCCGGAAGACAAAACATGCAAGTTCATATAAAATCTATACCTATTACACATTTTATTCATCATTAAATTTATTCTTTGTTACAGTGTTCTTAAAAAAAAAACTATTTCCAGATTAAAAAAATGTCTAACAGATACATGCACCTGACACTTGTTATAACCACTTGCTTCGACAACATCGATTACAGTTTTTTTTTTGTAGCGGAAGTCATTTAAGTGCCTCTTAAATCTCCTGTGCATGTCTGACCTATCGAAGATCTTTTAAGAAGAGCAACCACATAATTGAATACATTATTGAAAAACATTCAATTAAAGATTGAAGATTGATTTAATTTATACATGATATGGACCTTAGACCAACAAACGTCTATTTGATGCCGTACAGCAGTATTGAAAAGTTCATAAGACTGAATTTGAAAACAACGAAGATACTTTACAACTAAGAAAATTCTAGTAAAAACGACGTCTCTATTACAAAGCTTACATGATTATGTGATTTTAAAATATTAAGTTAAATAATAAAAATACATACCTCCTCGAGAATTGGACAGCTTTTGTAGCGCGATTTCTTAATGGCTAACTCCCACCAAGGTATTGGCGGTTTCGCGCGAAGAATCGTTTGACATCCAACCTTAGGGTCTTGCGATTCATAGAGAGTTCCTAACGCTCTGGACGATTCTGTCGCATCCACATCTTCTGCAGGGATTCCAGTTATGCATTCACAACATTTATGCGGTCTTTTCACAAGTGGATGAGATTTATAATCTGCGCTTGCGCTAAACGAGTGTCTGTAGCTAATCCGCTTAGAGAATCCATTGGTTTCGCTCGGCCTTTTAAAGTTGGTTCTACTATACTGCAATGGCATTTTAGGTATTTGCCGAACTTCATTAAATACATTAGATTCGTCATTTAAATCTGGCCGGTCAGACAAAGGCGTATTAGGTTCAGAATAATAGGTGATTTTATTTCGATATAGACTCCCATAGAAGGGATTTTCCGTAAAGTTGGGCGGCTTAACGTCAATAAATTTAGGACGTCGCATATTTAATGTGGCATACTTCTGTGGAGACTTATGAAATCTGGATTTATTCGGTAGATCCTTCAATACGTCTTCCGTGTCGGTAGATGGTATTGTGGAATTGTCACTATAACTTGATATGGGCCTATCGTTATCGGTAAGGTATGCCGATGATTCCGAACAGTTGTCCCTGTCGCTGTGGCTCTTTCTGTAGTCGATGGAAGATCCCGTAGTGTCCGTGCGTACGGAATGTTGCTCTGAGGCGTCCTGGTTTGCTACGTGCAACTCATACGATTGGCGATCTCCGTTATTTAAGCTTGTGATACTATTTTTTTCGTCTAACCTTAGATCCGTGTCTCTCGACAGTTCTAAGCTTTTCAAACGTCTCCGCGGCTTTGTATCTATGGAATCATAATGTACTTCATTCCTACCATTAACGTACTTTACTGGAGAATTACTATTTGATTGCGGTGGCGTTACTTTGGCATAGATGGGCTCGGTGAAGCTAAGTCGTGACGGTTTGCTCGGCGAAATATTTCTTGGTTCATTATTATCTATGTATTGCACTCCACAACTACTATTTAGAAAATTGCTGTTTGAAGGTCTTTGTAGCGTGAAATATTCAGAATGCCTCTGAGGTAGATTTGCAATAGGATTTGGTTCGACTAAATTTCTTATCTTAATTCGACTCCTCGGAGCACGGATAGTTGCAAATCCGTCGTGGATAGGCGAGCCATTATAAATTGGCGACGTAGTTACAGCCATTTCAATTTCGCTATTAAACACGTTCAGTTAAATTCTTCCACTCTTGGATAAACTCTAATGCCACACAATGTTCGACGGGAAATTTTCATGTTTAAATATTATTTGCGCAGTGCACTTTAAATCTAACAATCACTAATTAATTATTTGGCCTTACTCGGTAGACTTGGTACTTACATGTAAATGCTATTACGTAGAAAAACCATCTTTAGACACATGCACGAATTAAGAACCATTAAATGTAGATGCTTTTAAATACTTTTTGGTAAGTACGTTTAGATATGAATGATAGAACTCCTCCATATGAAAATTATTTTCGTCTAAGAGTACCGTTAACATCGGATTGCTCTCACTTACAGCACTGAGATTTTAAAATAAAACACTTGAAGTAACAGCATGCTGTTGAAGACTATTTTAGATTAATGGGTACTATAAAAAGATATGTATATAAATTTATTTCCGTTTACCTGCAATTAAGTAGATTATTGTGAATTTATATATTTAGTTATTTATTTATTTACTACATATATATTTCAATAGTGTCTATTTGAATGTAAAACCATAAAAATATTCTGTTTTACTTCCACTGTTTTAAGATACAATGTACAATAGACATAAAACTATTGGTTACTAGAATTACGCAATATTTTTATTAAAATGTAATTTACGATACAATTATGTGTAATGTAGTTACTTCAATACCAATTTAAAATTCATTTCCAATTAGGGACAACCTTGCCATCTCATTTTCAAAAATTATTGGACGAAAATTGATTTCAAAAAGGTCAAAAATATTTGTGCGTGATTCCTTTGTTACCTTTTACAACGATCACATTAATATGTCTGAGATACGAAACTGCTCTACGTTTCGATCTAAATTATGAAATACGTCTATTATTTATGCTTAAGTAGCTTTAACTGTGATTGCTTGTTGGAAGTAGCCCTTAGTGTTACGATTATAAAACAGAATGGCTTTTTCAAATAATTTATATTGAAATATGTGAAATCTTTACTTTTTTGTGTTATAAAAGAACAACTTTATCACTATTCTTTGAAATTAATTGAAGAAACATAAATACATATAAATTGTTAAAGAAAAAAAAATGTTATATTTAAATGAACACTAACTACAGTAGCAATTTAAGTCACAGAAAATACTTCAATTTCAATTAAAGTTAATAAAACCGTTATTGTTTTAAATAACTTAACGGACCATCTAATTAGGCGCAAAAATAAAATGTCACTAAGCCGATCAAATCATTACATAATTGCTATAATAAGGCACGCTTGAAAACAGTCCACAAATAAAAAAAGAACTCCAGGTGAATCCTATTTAGCCGTTGTAAACTGTTACTATTGTATTTACTGTAACATCTCTCGCATATATGGTCAATAGACCAATTTGTATTTAAAACTTTATTGATGGTTTTGAAAAACTTTTGACGAATATGTAACTCAAGTTAATTTTGCTCTATCAACGTCATAACAATGTGTCTATCTACTTTCTATTCCGCATGCACTATCGATCACCGGTCGTGTAAGTGGTTGTAATTATTTTTTATCTCCGAATCACTGTCGCTATTATTGCTTCGAGAAATGTGCTACCTCGAGCAGAGACCACACATCCGGGCTTTTAATGATAAACTTGTCAATAGGTCCCAACATAGTACTGTAATAAGAAAGTCTACTACTTAAGCATAATGAATTGTAGTTTTAATATAGTACTTAATATAATAGGGGCTTAAGATTATTTTTAAAGATATTTATAAGGCTTAAAAAGAAGACACTTGTTTGTATTTGTACGATATACAAAAGTTTGTACTTAATTGTTATAACACAAATATTTTCTTTCACCTTTCTCATATTTTTAAACAAAATATTCTTAATTGTATAGACAAAGAAATAATTGCATTTACTCTTTTCAACAGACATCGTACAAAAGGCGGTCTTATCGGTAGAGAGCGATCTCTCCTCTCTTATTTATTTAGAACTTAGAAGCTGAGGTGCTAAACACAAATATAGTACAAGTGAACGCATACATGTACAATTCGATTTCGAAAATTCGTTGTATTACACATTTTTGACGCAAAAGACCTCATTCTTTTGCTCATTCTAAAACGGCATCAGTGTTTTGAAGGGACGTACCGCTGTTTTAATAGAAACAAAATCGCGTAACGTTTTAAAAAGTAAATAATTTATTTAACTTGGAAAAATTGAAATCCAAAGATCTGTGTGGTTAAGTTCGTATTGAACAAATATATTTTTTATAATTGAATCGAATTAATAGTGACATTAGATATTTTTAAAACATTAACATTATTAATTTTAGTACTGAAATCTAAAAATAAATTTATTTCTGCGCGGTTACTTCGTTGTTATGTTGATAAGCATCATTTATTGAATTATTCATTCGGAATGCACCGACAGACAATAACAATAGCCTTTTGAGTATGCAATGTTCGTAATGCATAATTTTAGTTCTAATAAAAATTACTTAAGGCGCGAAAAGGTAGCTCCAGTCACGTTAACGTTTAACAAAACAACGATTAACATTCGTGACTCATTTTAATCCTGTTTATATACAACTATGCAACTAGCAAAGAACTCTTTGTTTTTGCAGAATCGCTATTTAGATTAGTTGTTTCATTCCTTAAAATTTTTTTATGTCCAAATCGTCCAAAATATGTAGACAATCAAAGGTGATAATGTTGTATCTTAACAGTGATTTTTACAATATATTCAATTCTACAGATCTTCAAGATCTTCAAACTGCGTTTAAAATGTTTCTCAAGGCAAAAAATAAAATTATTTGTCAACGTGGAAATTGATATTAAGGATATTTAAAGATTTCATAAGTTGAAACGTCAAATCCAGAACTCGCACTGCTACTGTTCGTCTGTGAAGTATTGAATACGTGAGGTCGTTATACGGGTTAAATCATAAATTATGTGTGGACCCTAATAATCGTACGAAGACAGAGGGGAGATCCAAGGCAGACCTTCATTGGTCCTTCTCTTGTTATTCTCAAAGTGTTGATTTTGACGATATAAAAAATAGTCAATTGGTTCTATTTAAAATTTAGGGAAAGTTTCAGGGCACGTATACTTTTGGTTTCTTAACAAATGAGAGATCAATGTCGGTTAAATATAAACTTGTAACACTAACTTATTTAATTTTTCTTATGTTGCTTATCCCTTCTGCGTTTGAACAAACGATGGAAGTGTTTTAGTAAGAAGCCCGTGAACACTAACAAAATTACCATGATTAAATTTTTTTCCATAATTATGTTATGTTAATAAATCTATATTTTAAATTAAAACTACACCAATCACATTTATAATTAAATTACAATAATTTCATAATATTCTTATTCGATAAAATATTTAAGTAAGAATTATAAATACGTTTTTATAACATCGGATAGTTAAAAATTCAATTGCACGTACATCCAGTACACATTAGATTTTGTTATAGAAAATACGACAAGTGTATACCATGTATCTATTATTAAAAAAAAATTGTATAACGATTCAATTATACAACAAATACAAACCCCAAGAACTGTACTATATTTAACGATCTCTCGTGTCGTCGTCGTGAATAACATATGGAGGTCATTAAGAATTGTAATTCAATTCATGACAGTTAAGATCATCTATAAGTAATCCAAGTAGATTGTCTGGATTTTGAGAATCCCTGGAGTTCGTGTTAGAGCGTGATAGAAACAATGTTTATATACCCATGTTCCTCCCTCCTATGCACGAATATGCCTCGGTGCCCGTATCAACGCCCTGTGCGCTAGCCTTTGTAGAGACCGTCGAAACAACGAGTTCTGTAATATTTTCATTTCACGGTCATTTCGTAATATTTCAACGGAGCTTGCCTTCGGTGCGACTGTAGGTAAACATTGCGGAAATAATTTCACCGAGGTCGCAGGTCAACTGACCGAAAAACTACCCGTCGAACTAAACACTGTCTGCGCATTATTTTCTCAAGAACACAAAATAGATTTCTGCAAACAATCAGATATCATGTTTACTATAAACGTAAGTTATAATTATATTTGTTATCTTTTACTGTCGGTACTGTTGTTTTACTATAGTGTGTTTGCTAATATTTGGCACTGCTTCTTATTATATTCTTTATAAAAATACCGCCTGTTGTATAGCGCGTAAATGTCACTGATAATAAAAGCAAATTATTAAAGGGGTATAAAAATACCAATCTCATTAATGAGACAGATAACTGTATCTCGGAGATTGTGACCTTAAAACCCGTTAATTGACTATTTAGCGAATTAATGTGTAGCATTGTTAACTGTACGCGAGGAACGGTGTCAAATGAAATAGATTCTCGATTGGTTGGTCGGCCGACCACGGAACTTGTCTTCCGAGAAAGAATTATTATGACCTTCTTTATCGATTCTCAAACAATAGTGTTGCATATTTGCTTATATGGCACATATGTGTTGGTTCTTTGAATAGCGTGTTAGGTTTTTTATCAAATCGCGTCCCGCTATAGCCTACAGGCTGAATACATATTATTCTCATTGTATTTTTGCTTCGTATTGTTCAACGAAATTTATGTTATAACTACCCGCAAAGAAGGTTTTATATGCCTAAAGATATTATTCGGCTACAAGAAATAAAAATTATACAAACTGTTCTGGCAAACGTTTGTCAACAATACATACATACTTAAATATACATCAAGGACAAAAGTTTTAGTTGGGGTGCGTATATATTATTTACTTATTAAATACTATTATATTATTAAGTTACTATTATATTTAACCGATCCCGACAGTTAAGTACCTATAGGTCATGAACTTTACAAAGTTATCAAATATTATTACATAATAAAATAGACGGTATACTAATATAAAATCAAATAGCCACAATATTGATAAAATTTTAGGTGAACACTAAAGAGACAAGTCAAAGTTGGTCACGGTCACATTAAATTGTTGCGACAATCGACAGCTCGCTAACACGAAAACAATGTAATCCTCAATGAATCCGTCACGAAAACAGTTAATATTTTAGTATTATGCAAATGAATTTCATGCACGCAGAAATGTGTCGGGACGAGATGAGATATTAAGCCTGGAGTCCGAACCATTAAGCTAGCAATTAAAAAGGTTGACAGGTAATCGTTGTAACATTGCTTACAAGAACCATAACGTAATTTTACCCCGAAAAGGATAAAGGGGGGAACTATTATTCCACGCATTGATGATGTACATTATATTTTAGTTTACTAGTGCTGTCTTAAAACTTCCATCTATGATGTAGTTGACTTCATACAATTTAACGTAATTGTAGTTCCATCTGTCTACGGTGCTGGTAGATGGCAAAAATATTATTAGAATAATTATAATCTAATAATGTAAATAAAAGAACACATTATTACAAATTCGTATTATCATCCCAACACAGAATGTTAGCGCTCTAACACATTCAGCGGCTAGTTTTCGTTGAAAACGTCAAAACGCAAGATGTTTTATCTATCACGAGTATGTAGCTAGTCTGATTAGAAAGCAGTCAACGGGTTTTATGCAACACACATTAGTTTTATTACTTACAACATGATAAATATATTCGGTATAGAATACTATATAGGTACAGTATACATTTGAAAGGCATATCTACCAATATTGTCTTTACTTTCCAATACTAACAGTACACGCGGATCGTACCAAGTAGAGTAAAATATGATTTTGATTTTTAATTAATATCCCATAAATATGGTCCTGATTGCAAATCGTTATATGGACGTCTATGGACTGAGATTCTTACTTAGCATCAAATATGATCTCAGTTTATAACTTTACTATTATCCATTACGTAAAAGAAATTAAGCGTCGCACAGCTAGGTTTGTGAACATATTTATGATGTTGATGAGACGATGTTTCTTGTAGGTATTATGTAAATATATACTCAATCTTAATAGGATGAATCCATCTTTTTATTGAACCTACCGCGTCTCAACCTTACCTGTATTTTATTCATGTCATCTTAATGATACATCCGCTTGACATAATTATTAAAGCTATAAAATAAATAATCTATCACACACACTATTACCCATAGCACTCCATAGCATGTACCTAGAAACATTACTTGAAGGTGTTACATGTAATAAATCCTCAAATAAAAACTACTCCGTCATGTTCAAAACATGTTAATCATTACACAAACGTAAAAATTAGTAAGTTCTTTGGTTTTATTGATATTAGGTACATAAATCAGTAGTAAAAGGTTAATTGTGGATAATCAATTCACTGATGTTCAAATCAAGAAACTCGTTTGACAATTTAGATAAATTATAATTGTATACGCTACGTTCGCATCACTATAATTGAGAATCAATTTTTAAATAGAATTAAAACGCAAAAAGAATAATGATGACCTAACAAGAATGATATGAGGATTACACGTGAACTCAAAGCAACGTCGTTTTAATATTAAAATACGCGGAAAACCCATGAGAATCAATATATGTAATTTGATTCGAACAGGATTTTATTTTTATATTCAACGTTAATCGTTGTATGTTATGAACATTTTATTTTAAAGTGGATATAATAGGAACACTGAATAGGGCAGAACGCCGTTGGTATACAGTCTCCGTAATATTTTGAAAAGACTCTAAGTAAGTGAGTATAACTGAACAGCCTTTGCGAAAGTAAAAGGTTCAACAAAATCGAGCGACGACTGGGACGCGGAGCATCTGTCGCGCACATGGCCTCAGCAGAGCGAACTCCATGGGATACTCGATACGTTCCAAAGGTGAACACAAACCGCGTCATGTGCTTCAGTTTATAAAATTCGGTCAAGGAGCCATTAGGGCTTTAAAACATCTTGCATAATTCTTCGAACCAACAGCGCCGATAAGAAGTTCCACAAAGAACAGCGAAATCGGACACTAAATGCCAGCATCGATGAATTTATCGTCTATCCGAATTGTGGTAACGAATGAACGTTATCATGTCATTATTAGCATAAACAAGCGATTTCTATACAATATGGGCGCCGTGTCTGTCCAACCGAAATCCTAGCGAACCGGAACGCGCCATAAGGCATTCATTGTAGATATTAAATAGCATATTATGGCTGCATGTATGACATGAGAATGAATACCGCAGACGTCGTCCGTAAACAAGATGTACACCACATGAGTTTAGCATTGTTCGTCGAGACCGGATGGCCTATACAGGACACATTGCACTGCCGTATATTTCTTCATTCTTAGGGCGAACATGCGACCTCTAACCCAAGTCTCTATTGTTCTGGTAAATCGCTAAACAATCAAGCGACACGGATTAATACATACTGCTTGCGACCAAATTATGCATTTCTATTAATAGATGCAATTGGTACCGGAGTAAAGGTAATGTATACCGAATGCATATCATAAATTATTAAAACGAAACCCAGATAAGAGGTACAAGTTAGGTAGATATTAAATTATTGAAATGCAAAATTCAAGAAATTGTGAGATAAATTCGAACAATTTAAAGATTGTTTTAATAAAAAAAATCACAATAGCTCGAGCAAATAGAGTGTGATCATATTTGCCACTAAAACTCGGGTAAATTATATCACTTATTAAACAGTTACACTCAATACATGCACAAAACCCGGAACTACAACAATCTCGTTCGGGAAATAAATTTTTATTTCAGAATTACGTTTATTCCTTCTTTTATTAACGCAAAAGTGAAATATAAATTAATCCTTATCACATTAACTTGTGTTGCGGTGCTGATAAAACAACGCAGCAATTAAGATAGATCAAACAAATGAAGCGCGGGCAAATACGGACACCGGTCGTGTGCTGACGTTGACGTCGTTTATCTGTTTCGCAGTTGACTCAAGACCACCTCACGTGTGTAAACATGCCTGACCAATATATCAGCTATCCGAACGACTTCATTTGATCCCTACTCACTTCGTTACGTATATGAGTGTGTGCTACACACTTCCTGGTTAGATAGAGCACAAGCCCGCCTCGTATAGCTTCCTTCCCGCTTCTTCTGAAGCGGGATGATATAATGAGTAAACCACTCAGGACATCCGTGCCTACATCGCGTGTTTACTCCCAAACCAGTTGTGCTAACACAAAAGGACTTTCTGGGAACTACCATTCTGTAAATTCCCATTGCCGGTTTTGAACAGTTGCATTATTGTAACCTGTTGGTATTGACCGCTAAGTTTAACAAAAGCTGGTAGGCGAACAGACAAATAACGAACATTAGAAAATTATTATCGACTTCAAACAGTCCCTCGTTTTACATACACAGTAACATAAATGTTAAAACTAAAAAGGAAGAATACATCGATGACGTAATAATAATGTACAAGATGATACTTAACTGTATGACGTCAGTCCGTTTCAAGTTTATTATATTAATAAGCACATTCAAGGTAGTCACTCGTAATGGAGAAGGTCATTAAAATTACTCTAAACTACATTCTTAATGTGCCAATGAGAAAAGAGTATGTACGATATAAATAATTTTAAGCCCAGTGGGCAATCGGAACAATTCATAAACGCAAAACATAAGCGCCTGTAAAGTGGCAATTTGTTAGGTCTAATAAAGGTATGCTCACATTGTACTAAATGGACTGAATACCTGTAGCCTACTCCTAAATCATTAAAATATATGTCCAAATAAATTAAATAATTCAATGGAAAAATTACGAATCACTAACTTTCGAATTAAGCGGTTTCTGTTTTATATTCATAATAGTTTTTACGATGGTATTTATTATTTATAACGGAAGTTAGAGAGTTAAAACCGATAAAAAAAAACTTAAAAAACGATAATTAAATTCAAACGCAGAATAAATATATCGGACTAATAATAAGCCTTCACTTCGCACCAGTAAAACTGTCTTGTGTTCACAAACAGCACACGTGATAAAATTATTGTTCTTAATCATTATAAATACATATGAATGATTTATTTTAAGTCATAATCATCAGTCAACTTAAAAGGATTACGCTCCTAACAAGAACTACTATACTGACTTCTATTGTATAACAGAAAAATAGTTTATTTTATACATTCCGTGATAACCAAGCACGGCTTGATATTACAAAATTGGGACAAGTTCAAGCAACTTGAATGTGTAAGCCGCCGTTCGAGTGAGGAAAATATCAGTTTTACGATGCTCATCGTAAAAACCGAGTTACTCCTGCGAAGGTCGTTGGCAGTGATGCAATAGTTGATGGACGTGTTCTGTATCATAACTTACGATCATTGATAAATCCTCGAGAGGCCAGACGGTCAAGAGTATTCGATTATGTATGTATTTTTATAATTTTGTGTTTTAATGTTACCTGTAAACTATCCTCTCAACACTTATTTTGCCGTAACTGAATTCAAACCCTAAAAGAATGAAGTAAAATTCCTGTTACAAGTATACTACAAATTAAATTTTTCGTAATACTTTATACACATAATTATTACTGATTTCCGAATAGTTTTACCCACAAAACGTTTTTGTGATCGAATGATTGAATCGATTTATTCTCATTAACTATATTGTAAAGCGCCTATAAAAATCACACGCCCAAAACTTCGATTCATTTAGGAAATACATGTGAATATGTGGATCGATGTTCCACAATTCCTTCACTAATAATAGTTACTACATCATCAAACATGTCTAGGAGCCGCTGTTGTATCGTTTCAGAAAACCTTCGCTTTACTAAGAGAAGCCGAAACAATTTAATGTCTGCCCTATTTTAAAACTTTAGATATCGTTGTTTTATTTGTACGAATTACCAACTATTTCATGTACGTATTTCATTCGATAGCTTTAGTATATTAGTCAAAACTTTGTTAATTCGACGACAATGAATCAACCAACTTTTATTCTGCGTAAAACCATTTTATAATATAAGTTACAAATAGGCTTATTTTCATCTAAGTCTGGTCAGTGGTGTCCGCGTGATACATGCCAAAAACGTTGCTAATCAAAAATTCCACTACCACTCAAAATATTTGTTAATCTACATCGCTAACCTGCATTAAAAATCACACAATATCTAACGTATAGATTAGATTACGTTAAAGTTTTATTTTTAGTATGTAAACTACTTTCAGTTAACAGACTGACTACCATAGGATTCCGATTGACTGCAAAGTCCAGTCAACGTCATTTATTAACCCTAAGTCATATAATAAATGTCAGCAGATAGTGCCGCAAAGCCGCAATAACGATTTATTAGCAATAAACAATTTGTAAGGTACGTAGTTACGAATTGTTATTGCCTAGTCGACTAACTGAGATTCAAGTAACCTGTTGAAATAGTTACAATTGTCGTATAAAATTTATAACAAGCCATGCTACGAGAAAATATTAGTTACGCTAACAGCTGCACAGGACTGAGGGATAGTTGAATGATAAATAATGATTTTTATCTTTTTGCATTGTTATTACATGCCGAATATATATATACTCAGTACCAACGTTTCCCGTTTAAATAATCTAATTAAATCATAATTAAATTACATTTATAAATGCGCATATTTACAAGTTTGTCGTCATTGTAATTGTCATATGTCAAAAGGGTTACATACAAAAACGATCACTAAAATGTTTAGGTAATTTTCCCGCCTTTATATTAACGCAAAGAATTAGGTTATTATAATATGTTATACTTCATATAATTGTAATAACATCAACTATTGTTGTCGTATTGTAATATTAATCACACCTCAATACAATACTCTTGTTATTTGTATCTTAGAAAGTATTTTATAAAATTCAACGAGTTATTCTTAAAAATAGTCAAATTGAACTCTAAATAGTTCAATTCTAAGTATAATTTAATTGTTCTCGTATTTGAATCTAGTTGCCAATTGATTAACAACAATTTATAATTAGGGTTTTTATTTATATTACGTGTTTCACTACTAAGATTAATTCGTATCAACATTTCCAGGAAATTGTACAAAATGTGAAACTAATATTTGTAACGTGCGGAAGTGTTCTGTACTTAGACAGCAAATATTTTTGACCCAAAAAAAATATTTACATCCTGCCAATGCTTCTTTACGCAATTTATGGTCGTAATACTAACCAATCAAGGATGAACTTCATTATGCATCAATTAAATTTCTTATACGAGTTCCTTCCTGTTGGCTGGTAAAGTGTGTTTCTTTTCCGACACATTAATAACCTGAAATTCATAGCTTATTTAAAAACTATAACCGTTTATCTTGTCCGATGGTTCGCATATTTATTTGAGATATAAGAAAACTGTTTGAATTTATTTCCAGATATAGTTTTGTATTATAATCATAGAAAAATTAATAGCCTTAAGTAATTAAACTCTGACTAAAAATTAAAGCGACGTGGTTTTGAACAGGCTAGGCCAAGGAAAACCTGTTTTATCGTGTCCAATTTAGTTCCTGTCCCAATCCGAATTTATTCGATTCTTGTTCGTCGGATTCGATTACCATTTCGGATATCCGATAGTTTCGGTTGCGGATACGGAGATGATATTAATTATACTTCAACTACAGAGTTCATTCATCATTCGTTCCTAAAGTAATAATGAATTTGAGAATCTTAGAAGAATTTCAATACAGGCTATCGCTTTTTTAAAAACATGATGGCGAGTTTTCTTAGATTGATAAGAGATGGCGTTATAGTAATTCTAAGACAATTGGTAATAATAATATAGCTTGTGAATATTCGTAATTATATAAGGTATGAATGAACTCCGGTCACAAGACCACTTCTTAAATATGATTTCATAGTCTAGCGGAAAGATCTCTTTATCTAAACAGTACAATTCATCCTTTTACAATTTAAAGTTTTTTTAACTTTGTACTGAGCCTTTCACATTAAAGGTGACGCTGAATTCCCAAAAGCACCAAATCAACACAACATAGCTATGAAAATACAATATTACGAAGTTGTATGATTCCGTGAAATAAGAAAGGATAAAATATAGAGAAAAATCACCATATGAAAATTTAATAATAACTTTTCATAACATAAAATACTTTTAAACTATACGGACGCAATATGGTATATACACACTATTTAAAATCATTTAAAAATCATTGATCATGAAATCATCATGAACACTCCACGGAAATTTAAGAAATTCATAATTTAAAAACTTTATAATAGAACTGAAGCACACGTTCAAACCGAGATACGCTTCCATAGATGAAGCACACAACCAGCACACCTACTTAGGAATATCTCGGTTTTATATCCCCTTTCCTTTATCGCTCCACGTATCACACGTGAAAACACTGACAACTGAACTTTAAAATATTTTATACACATTTTACGAGTTCGTTGTCTTTGTTCTATAAACAAGTGTGTACTGTTTTTTTGTACGAGTCCAAAAAGGGATTGAGCATAAAAGGTTTCTGTTCCCGTGGAAGATCGTAAAGAACTTTCATAGGTAATGCACGCTTTTAAATTTAACTAAAGGTATGTTACGAGTTACAAATAGAAAATTTAAAAAAATCTTCTATACTAGAAATAGATTAACTTCGGGATTGGAGGGCGAGGAGATTAAAATGTTAACCAGATGAAAAGTTACGTGTCACTGAAATATGGGAACAAAGAGGAACCTTTGTGATGAGCCTAGGAGACATTACACTAACGAGGTATCCGTACTCATACGAGATTCTGGAGTCTCTCCATATACACCGGAATGTTGCTAAGACTTCTTTGCCGATACCAAAAACAGAGGGGTTAGGCTAATGGGTAAAAACTTTATGCGGAAATATACAGACCGACAGATACACAAACAGACCACATGATAGTAAATAGCAAACGCCATCCACGGACGGCCATAACATTAAAGTTGTCATTGACTCGTTTCGACCAAGGTGGGAGAAATATGTACAAAATATTTTACAAATCTAGACGGATTATACTCAAAGATGAGCCCCTTTACTCCCTAAAATATCTCAGTAAGACGAATGTTGTAGTAACACTTATAAACGAATCATTAAAAAAAAATTCTAAAATAGTTTTAAAGTAATCATGTAGTCCTACTTGCGGCGTTTTACAAATGTCCATGTCAGGGTTAAATTCAACCAAGTACTGCACGCGCGCTTTATAGTTGAATTCAGTTGAAATTTCCTTTACTGTACTCCTTACGTGATTACAACAGATACATATGTTTAAATATCAATTGGCGGCCATAAAACTAAAACAGACATCTCTAAAACGACGCTACCATCGGCATTCATTTGATACATTTATAATTTTCTAAAAGACCCAACGTATAGAACTTACAACAGTCAATATACGTATGTAGATAGAGATCAGGAATAAAAGTAAAAAAATAAAATTAAAAAAATATGTAGTCAGAATGACTAGTTATGCTCATGAGCAGAACCATACCACGTCGTTAGAAAATGTCAAAAAGGGAACGAACTACGAAAGCGGTATGTTATTCATGAATATGAGATAAATTTACTAGGCCATTCAACTAATTGAACGTGTATATGAGGCAGGGGCGCTAGAGATCTGTGGCCTGTCTCTGCACGAATTAACCTCAATTGAGTATCTCGAAGAAGCGCTTCGCTGATTGAGCGCTGTGTTAAAACTGCAAGCACACATCTTCCGTTAATTTAAATAAAGGTAAAATTGTATGATACATAACAAAGAAAACAACGTTTAGTCAGTATTCGTAAATTTGATAAACACGTATGAAAAGATCTTTAAAGTGGAAGTTAAGCATTTTTAATAACTATGAACGATAATAAATATAACTCGCGCGTATATTGTAGTAACATTGTTGATAATAGTATTAAAATTGTATTACATAAATAACTAAGTAAAAGAATAAACAATATCGTAGATACGTATAACAGAAGAAATAAAAGCAACAAATATAGCATCGTTAAAGAATATACTTAACACTGGAAAATTAAAGTACTCTTCACTACATTGTATCTTATGCGATAAAGTAAAACCTACGATCGTACCTTAGATACTGTATCGCACAAGGTATTTGATAAAGATACAATCGTAAATACACAAAGTGGTTACGACAGCCATGTTTGAAATTAATGAGAGAGAGAAATTGTAATTAACGTATTTTGCATCAAACAGCATACTCAGCCACCCTTAAACAAACCCAATAGGGTTAAATTAATAATGAATTTGTAGAAAAGGCGCGAAGTTTTACAAAGTTTTGTATGGAGTTACTATCTCTATGAACGATTGCATCTAATTACACTAGGATTATGACAGAGATAGCCGCAGTTACGCAAATAGGACAAGAACCGCTGTCATTCCTGCAGTGATAACTAACTGGTGCGCTACGACCACAAGCAACATTAACGGTCACATTTAATTTATGACTGTTCATAAAAATCACACGAGTTTTGAAAGTTCGAAATGATGTTTTTAACCTTCAACAAAGTCAAAAGGACGCCTTTAAAGGAAAATAGTAATATAAATTTCGCAGTTGTGACTCGTTTGAATTTTTTTATATAAGAATGTATTTGTAGAAAAAAATATATAAGTAACTATTTTTCCATTATTATAAAAGAAAATATATGAAACATGGATCTAGAAAGCAATTGTACTGTAGCTGGTAGTATAAAGCCTCATAAATATCAAGTATTTATATTTTTTCCGGTAATCATGGAAATGTTACATGAATAACACTATAATAAAAAACACATCAAAGGCGAAAGATATTCGACTTGATTTCAAATAAAACCAGATACATCCGTTTATTGACTTTAGTGGTAAATTTGCTTTTGATGATAATTTTAGAATTTGTCAAAGAGTTTATGCAAATCAACTTCGTCTCGAATAAATATATTCACTAGTAATTAGTTAATCAAATAGTAAACAAAGTACATAAAAAGACAAGTCCAGTGAAATCGTAGCAAGGCAAATGCGTTGTGAGTCTTGACGACGATGTACGTTATGATTCTTAGATAATATTTGTGACGTTTAAGTACGACTTTTATGAAAAAGCAATTTTTTATTCTTTTGCGTTACATTGAATACACAAGAGACATTGAATAGAATCCGGCATTGTAGAGTGAACTAAAGGGAACCCTTACACATAAAAACGGGGAATGGTTACCTGCTTTTAATAGTGAGGGAACAATCGTTCGGTATAGGTTGCTCAAAAATACCTGAATTTAGAATTATTTTCAAAAGACTTATTGAAAATTATTTAACTTCGTTAAGATTCATTCACGATACCATAATGTAAAAAACATCATGTGGTAAAGAAGTAACATAAAGTAAAAAATATATATTACAACAGTGCTTTAGAATCCTTTTATGAATTGAAAAAAATAATTGTTGTAATGACCAACAATAATTTTATTCGTAAGCATCAAGCAACAAATAACAAACTTAATCAAACATGTTGCGCTCCTAGCCCTAAAGAGAATAATAGAGCAACGCTTCATAAATAGTAAGTACCAAGTACCGCTGTAAGCGTAAGGACACATAATTTCACTGACACTCAAAAACTGGTCACATTTATCACAATTGAATTCACTACGAACAATTTTGAGAGTTTGTTTATTATTAGCGTAGAAACGCGCACGAATGTTTCAAGCGACGCGCGTGCGTCCGCCCTGCAACGCGTTTTAATACATACTGCATAGCATAAGCGAGCATGTTGACTTGTTCTGACGATGGAGTAGTACTGGTGTACGATAGTGAATTAGATATTAGTGACCGACTATATTACATACTGACTCACGGAACCCGAAGGTACGCACTATGCGAGACGATTGCAAATTAAAACGAAACTATTAATGCCGTGGGAGTAGAATTATTTAGGGTATCTTCTCATAACATTACCTATTGAACATATATAGCAACTAAACTATTGATAATAAAATTCCATTGAGCTATAAATTAGGGTGAGGCGAAATGTATTAAATCGACCGTTTCAATCACAGTAATAGTGTTGTGGATAAAATAATTTAATAGGTAATAACGAATATAGAGCGGCTACAGACGGGTCGCGGACATTATTAACATGACGAGACACTTGTTGCGCAAGTGCGGCAGGCACTTTTGAGGATTTATGGGCCACGGGCTCGTATTACACTTGATAACGTCTCTGCGCACACGCGGCAAACAGAATACGACCAACTTGTTGTTTGAACAGTGCAAACATATGACTACGGGTTATTAAAACAGCACAACGAAGTAGGCTATCGTACTTTTATAATACGAGCAGTAAATTTATCACAAAGCGATAAAAAGAACTCTCTTGAAGAATTAAAAGAAAAATTAGAGTTTTCTTTTGTTTAAAAAAATCTTAATGAAATTTTCTTTGTTATGTAATGTGAGATATGACTGAGATTTTTGTGAGAAGAATTATGATGAATACCCCGCAGAGAACTATCGGTAAGAAAAGTATACTTTGAAAAAGATAACACCTAATAAAACAGTACATGCAATGTAGTCGGTGTCCAGGCATTACAGGTTCGCTAATAGTACTACCTTGTTACGTTTGGCATAGCGCCAACGCTTGAATGCACTGGTAAACATCGCCAAATGCTATTGTAAGACCTCTATGCAAACCACGATGTAAACTCCGCTGTTTACCAAGCCAAACGAAACAATACATCCATACTACAATTCTCGAAAACTTCTCAATTGGAGCGACAATAAAATCAGAAGTAGAAATTTTCTTAGTAACAAATGCAATGTGTTTTTCAACTTTCCTGTCACTGGCTGTGGTAAACGAATCTGCGGTGTTGCTACAGACTAAGAAATCGTGACCAAAGCTTCGATAAAGTTCAATAAGAAGCCACTGAAGACTGATGTGAATTATTATATTTTTACAACTGATCTCGTCAGAAATAGTAACTACAACCGAAGCAATTACCAATGGGCCTTTTAAATATTATCATGATAACCAAATATTATATCCAAATCATTGAAGCTCGTAAAAAATCGTGCACAAGTTTTTGTGTTTGTCGCCTTTAGGCTGCCATAATATTTTAATAAGTTATTTAATTTAATTACACTCGTAAATAAAACATAAACGTAAGTAAACATAACTAGAAATTAAATGTTCTCGGTAACTATGAATGGAAAATATTTTTCCCTTAAAAATTTCTTGCCACTCGTCCAATTACTCATGAAGGACCTACCTGTTGAATATAACATGGTTTGACTTTCGAGAAGTGTTCCAAAACCTACTTTGTATAATGTTATCCAATTACAACTCTAATGTAATGATTAGTTTGATGACCCAATCTAGGTTTTCACTATACTTGTCTAAAGTGTTGCATGCGAACTGAGTGATGCCATTAAGATTTTAAAATGTTATAACATGCTAATGTTTCCTTTTTACGGGACAAACTAATTCTGGTTTATTTAAGACCATCTGTGTAATATAAATGAAACACTTAAATAAATTACTGTACAAGTGCGAATGGAGCCACTTTTCTCCTTGCACAAGTTTATTTAAGTATCAAATTATTCGGCACCGTTGCATTGCTTTTTCAATTCTAGTAAAATATAATCTAAATTCAATTATTGTTCTGCATTTGTTCTGTATTTTAGGTTATTATCTGACCTACATTTATATTAAGAATTTTTATACAGGTTCTGGTTCGGAAGTGGGTTGGTGATTTGAAAGTCAACCTGCTACTTTTTGAAACTATATGCCTATAAGAAATAAATGAACACTTTCTTTGAATAATATTGTGACAACAAATATTTTTCTCGATATGTGAAAATAATCCATCCTCGTCTGCGTAATTAGACAACGTCCTAAAGCATCTAATTAGATGTAATTAACGAATCACACTGCAAAGAAATCAAGTTTTGCTATATACGTAAATTAGTACAAATTTTTTCTTTCTATTTATTGCTTTGTATAGAGTAATACCAGCTAATACTACCTCTTATCCTATTCTACACTAGATATTATATAGAGGTAATAGTTTGATAAAACAATCATACACGACTCATCAAGGAAATAGGTTCAATAACAATAACGATAGCACTGTGAAATGGAATAAGAACAATCGATACATCAAATGAAATAGCCATTGAAGCCAATTGGTATAAATCATACGAGCACACTGCGTTCAGACTGCCCTCTTTTGAGGCCGATGTACTTATTAAACGATAAAATACAAAATTGTTTTAAGTAAGCAATTGCTAGAAACTCATTAAAATGTGCCCGAAATTGAGCGAACACAATGAAGATAATAATAATTTTTAAATTACTATTTGTTAAGCTGGTGGTGGTTAAACATATTTTTCGGTGAGCATTATTTTGGATATGTAAAAGCGAAGTCCAAGCTTCCACCCCTGCTCGTGACGCCCGTTGCTGTAAAACGGAGGAGTAGGTACCAGACAGGAACAGTACACCTGCAGCTTTGCTGACAAAAACATTTTGTTTTTGATTCGAACTCAAACCGGTGTCAGCTACACCTTCGTTCTAGAAACGAACGAGAAATACTTTAACTTGGGTTACAAAGTCGGAATGATATTGTAAGATGTCCTCTTCTTTCTCTGCCAGATTGTCAAAGATTTTAAATGCGTCGATCTTTAAGGCCTATAGGCACTAAAGGTCCTTACAGTAAGATTACAGCAAGAAACTATACTTTTAGAATCGCTAAAATTTTTTTTTATAGAAGTTGTTCAATTCCTAGACTCCTGTCATGTTTCGTCCGTTTCTTCGTCGTAAAGAGAAGATAACCGCATTATGAAACTATCATCATCCGAATGATGAAATAGGAAATAAAAGTTCAATCAGTAAATCCAAACTTTACAAAATGTTGCAC
>DWPT01000284.1:0-26652 GCA_018251895.1 Agathymus mariae mariae
ATTTAAACAAAAGACCCGTTCCATATGTAAAATTAATGTCAACTACAAAAAAAAATCTGACTTAAAAATGTAATCTTCAAAATATAGTATTATACTGTAATAAAGTAGTGATTCCAATTTACTTATTAATAGCGAAGTTTAAACCTTGAACCACGGCCAGCTTACTTTGTTACAGCCACTCGAAAAGAACAAAGCCCGGGCACTTGAGAAATATGTCTCGTCCGGCAGCTTTCCAGTCCATTACCAATTTTATTCCCTCAGAAATATCGGCCGCTCCATCCCGGACTGTGCCGACGACGTGACAATCGGGTGAAATGAAATCACCGAGCGTAAGCCTCACAAATCTGGCGCCTTTGAGCCCGTATGGGGCGAGCACTTAAGGGGTGCTGCCGAAATGGTGTCAATTATGGGCGTTAAGAGCCGCCCCGGCGTAAGTGTTGAGCTCTGATCCGAATTACATTTAGAATTTGTGAAATATGCTAGTGGAAGAAGGATCGATATGTTACTATGGAATATATGTTGAGGAAAATAATATATTGTAAAATAAATTTATCAATAATGACAATGTTTTCTTTCTTCGTATATAACGTAGCAGCACAGCGTTTTCGCCATTTGACTAATAATGTTTTGATCATGATTTATTTTCGTTTTTACTCTTTTTATACTTTGCTTGCCGTAGTGTGCAAATTTTTTTAATTAATGAAATTTGTTCATTTCTTTTTTAGACAATAGTTTAATTTTTTTATATAACTGTGTCATTATAAAGTAATTTAATAGAAAACCTCACATATTGAATAATTTAATTTTGAAAATGTACTTGCGCGCAGATGACGATAAAAAAAAATATTTTTAAATTGGTCACATGAGACGAAAATCTCGTACGGTTACGTCATTTTTATTAATAACATTACAAAAACCATATTTTATTTTTTCATCATAATTTATTAAATGTGATCGATTTTCTTTACATAGTTAATTTATAGATACATATGTATTACTGAGTTATGATCATTTTAAACTGTTTACTTGACAGTAACAGTTCGTAAGATGAGACATCGTCATCTAGCAAATCGTTACAAGGACAAACCATGAAATGCATACAATAATACATGCAAATATTGATACATATGTCATTTCATGCTACACCACTGAACGCTACATCACTAGTTACCTTACAGTTTGGATAGTCGCAGTCGACTTATATCATAATGCGAGTCGGTGAAGCGGCGGCAATATATTAAGATCACCAGACATCGGTAATAAAACTTCCATTTGGACTTACGTGACTGTCGTCTGTGGCTATAAATCTGCAGTGTTAGTCTATGCAGAGGGTCGACGTGAAGTACTTCCTAATAATTCTACGATATAACACTTAAAAAACTTTTTCTGGCTTATTATGTCCGGATATAAAATTAGATCACACACAATCATATTCGTTAGTCAACGTCGAGTTTATAAACCTAAAAGCTAATCAAATCATTATATTCTCGTAAATAGAGACTGGAAGGATGTAAAAATACAGAAACAGATGTAAATAAGAACTGTTCAATAACATTTAGTAATATGATAAGTTATTTTGTTTAAACTAAGTATTCGCTGGTAAATAATTGAAGATATGAACAAAATATTCATATTTGTACGAACAAAATATCTTTGTCATGACGTTTTGCGATACGAATATTGAAAACAGCTGTTCGTGCCAAACACATTTACACAACATAATATGGGGAGTAAAATTTAACGCGTCAAACAATAGTATTCTATATCAAAAATGTCCCAAAATTGTATTTTAACAGTATCAATACTGAATATTAATTTTTATTGTTTCTGTATCCAAAGCATCACACATTATAATTATCTAACTTGGACTAGATCAAGCTCACTGATAATATAGCTTCGGATAATTTAATAATTTACCTTTGAAAAGTGGCACGAGCCGTCCCCAGCAGGTAATGGCGCCCTTCCGATGGAACTGTCCCAACGCCAGCTCCATGTAGAACAGCGGGATGCCACCTACCACCAGCATGATGCAGTACGGTACCAGGAACGCACCTACACACACGATAAAAATGTGGTCACATTGTACATCATACAATGATACCCGATATATGAGTAGATAGCTTGCTGAAGGTACCTAAAAGTGCATCTTAGACTTACCATTCCGTTGGAAGAGCGATTATACTTACAAACTTTGTTGAAAACAAAATACCTCTTAGATTCTCAAGCGTTCTTGAACTTTCTCCTAAATATCAGGTGTGGTTTTGACCTTCAATGTTCGATAATACTGGTGCTGTTTGTTATCTTTTCCAAAGCTAACATTACCAGGAGACGTGTGTCGATCGTTATTTGACCGAAGTAAGCAACCTGCAGTCAGTACTTGGATGGGCGACCACTGGTGCAAAAATTTCTTAAGTGCTGCGTTTCGTAGGTCACGATAATTATTTGGTCCCGGTTGTTGTTGTAGATATATCTATCGATAGCTGTCGTTGAATTATGTGAAAGGTTTCTGGGCATAAAAACTGCTGATATTTCGACCATTGACCATGCTACCAATCTGCACGAGAACACCATGTTTGAGTACACTATAGGAGAATCACAAGAAGAAAACACGTGTCGGGCAACGGGCTGCTAATGTGTTGAAGCCATATCTTACTCGTATAAACACTGTTGGTATAACTTAAGGTTTATTCTGTAGTATAAAAACGGTCATAAAATTCGTTGATGAACCATGTCTGTCACTTGTGCATAAAGCTATATGGGCATGAGCGCTTCTCAAGTGTTTTGTTGTCATCCAGCAATATCTGTTACTGCTGTCCATAAAACAGCACACAGACAATTATATCAAAGGCATGAAGTACATGGTCAGTATAGTCCCATGTCTATTTCGTTCACATCTATTTAATGGGGATTATGGTAATGATCACTTACGAAGGTTAGTCATGGATGCGTTGCGTCGCGCGAAATTACCATCTTTGCGGATGTCCCTCATCTAACAATTGTGCTTTAATTTGAGCTCAGTTTTAACAAGAAAAACAAGTTCATATCCTTTTTAGATAACACGGATGTAACTTCGTGAATCAATGAAGTCCGATGGTGTCTGCTAATCATTCATCTAAATATAATATTTGCATTCAAAAGGTAAACGACCCCGTGTTGTAAACTTATAGTCTATACTTTGGAGCGCACCTTACAGAGTCGCACTGTGTTATCTCTAGACAGTAGAGTTCAACTTTATAGGAAGTCAGTGGACAGTTTAAAAACTAACAATAAATTTAACATTGGCATTCAGTAATACAGAAGCAGCGTGGTGGAATGGGCTCTTGGCTATCTAAGACGTCAAAAAAGACTGCTTGGTAAGATAACTGTTGATTTACAAAGCTGATAAATATTTAGTATTTGCGAGAAATATTGCGTATTGCTTATTATATGCTTTATAGTTTTTAATAACATTTTTTGAAAACAAAATGTTATTAAATGATTTTTATCGAATTTTGACCACTACGCTAACACAAGTATATATAAATGAATAATAACAATTAAACGTAACACCAACCAACTATGTCTCTAACTTCGAAGAATAGGAAGAAGACAACACTAACTCTATGCTCATATCAGAATGATATATATTTACAAATACTTAATACGCATCCGTTTCATAAAGTACTTAGTATTTGTAATACTGGCATTGGCAGAATTGTATGTAATAGCTAAAAACGTCAAGACACAATTGGGGGAGAGCGACAGTCTTAAAAGGCCAATTACGTACAATTTGTTCTCACCCCGCCGGCAGCGCTGCCTTCATATAACACTTATTAGACCAGCGATGGCAGATTGATTCAGCTTTTAGTGTGAAGTTGAGCAAAAAATTCGCCAGCGTTACAAGGATTACAAATTCAATATGAAATCATTTGTAGCAGTATTTTATTCAGTTGTGCTCTTTTCGGTGGTCACCAATGTGGCTGCGTTATCACGGTAGCCGGGGGTAGATTAATTATTAATGTTTTGAGAGGTACATTACACAGCTGCTACACATTTATTTATTCAAAATGTTAACCAATAGTTTTAATATAGTTATGAGTTTAAATGAATTTTAACAAAATGACTCATGCTACATGTAATACAATAACAGTTAAACACAATTTACACCATTTATTCGAGATTATATCACACTGGACATACTAGGTATTTAAGTAACTTGTATCGTTTACTTCTAAAGTATCTACCAAGGTGGTGTAACGTTTAATGGGTTTTTATTTCAACATTAGTAAACTAAGTTACTTCTTATGTTTTTATTAAGTAAATCAATAGAGTAATTTCAGGATGTATATCGAATTACACTAGCCGCTGCTATAAATTCACTGTGCCTGAAATATCATAGTTAAATTGTATCAAGCGCGTAATTTTCATGTGCCTAGCCCCTTGAGAACACTATCGAAGACGGCGCATGTTCGGTTAGTGTTTGCAAAAATCTTTCGCAACGATGATTTGAAAGAACAAGAAGAAACTCGTATTACATATATTTACTACACATATATTTTGTATCAATTGTGATGTCTATCTTAATTTTTTTACTGGCTCTGGTCTTCTTTTACTGGTCACGCCTTGATATGATTATGATTTTCTAAGAAAAGATAACAATAGATGATAGAAGGGTAAACGAAATTGATGTCTACATAAAATATTCTTGTGAACTTTAAACTGATGTTTGTATCTGTCTCTCCATGTATTTTTACGAGAAGTCAACTTCCACACTGAAAGCATCTATCCCATGTTTGCAGGTATACCATTCCATAGCAATTTCTCGAAAGCCATACATATTTTGTTTTAGTAGGATACAAAGGTAATAAATATGGTTGAAATATTTTTAGCAAGTAACGGAGCTCCGATGAAAAGATGTTTCCTGAACTCACCCTTTACCCTAAGTTAAAAGAAACATTAATTACAATATACTTACGTATTTACTTATTATTTACAGTATTACAAATTACATATATTAGTATTTACAGAATAAACGTAGATTATCTAAAAATCTAAGAATAATATACCATGCGGTACAAGATTCTCGAACAAGATGCAATCTATCTTCTATTTAACAACATAAGATTATTCCTGCATGATACTTTTAAAAGCCTCTTCGGAAGAATGCAAAGTGAACATCGTATTTATATGGTTAATACTCAGCCCCTCAAGGAGGCAGGGGGTGGATGGCACGGATTTACTTTATTGCCGGATGCAACAGGTCGAGAATGTAGGGATGAAAGGCTAACTTTCTATAAGTCGATCGAAGTGGAGTGCCTTGAGAGTTCGTACCGCTTAACTCCGTAATAACGATTCAGAGATTTCTATTGTGCTTCCGATTGCTCGACTCGACATCAATGTTCGTCGAAGAAACTTTATAAGATTTAAATCACAGTGCCAAAGTAAATCGTGTCAACATACGGTTTCATTTTAGTCTTCAGCTAAAAAAACAAAACAAAAAAAATTACAAAACATTTTAAAAAGTAGCCATCAACGCGTTAGTAGCTCCCTGCAGGTCACAGTCCTCTTAACTGGGAAGGTCAAGTTCCAGTGAGAGGACGGGTTACTGACTAACGCAAATGTTACAAATTCTACTGTCTGACGATAATAATCAAAACTAAAGGGTTAACGTGCCCTCCAAAGAAGTAAAGAATCAGTGATAATAATATTATTTTGTGAATAAGAGTATAAGGTTTGACAAATTCATTCAATTTTTAAACACTTCGAATGCTACACTTTCTCTGAACTAATTGATTCACTTTGATTCATTTCATAAAATGAAAAGTATTGTGTGTTTTCTAACCGTAAGTTAATAATTTTATATTAATAGCCTGCAAACTTGCAGCTGGACCTTCATGGCAGTGATAATAACCGCTGCATCCCGTGACATCTATGACGTCATCGGAATCTTACAACAAGGTCTTTTGAAATAATTAAATGTTATCTTTTATTCGTCTTATAATACACGAAATAGACGAAGGTGCTTACAAGGGGTCAAAATAAGGGGCCATCCAAACCAGGAGGAGATAGCTAAATTAAAAAAGTCTTAAATTAATCGCACCAAATCCTTGCCTTTCATTATTACGTGTAAATTTTTTGTCTCAATTACAATAATCCTCAGCTCTACATAAAAGTCTTTAACAATTGAATTTATATTTTGTCGTATAATACCCAGGATCGTAATCGAATCGTCAGATCCGCGGCACCTCCCCAAGGAGCAGGATGATTGGGTATTATGAGATTTCCATCGGAACGAAAGTATTAAATCATCCGTAAGGCCGGACAGCTCGCAGCCGGTATTGTTTCGGACGGGAAATGTGATTATTATGCCGATAGTTGTGAATGTCTCAAACACGCAATCGAAGCTGAAGTAACAGTTGAGAAACATTATTTATCTTCTCTGTAAAAATTAACTACCTACCGCTTTTCTCCTGACTGATAACGAAAATCGAATCCATTTACTGTGCATGAATGACGCAACAATTGTATAATTAATCAATGAATGATTTGCTTGCAGTAATTGTGGTTACAAGGGGTCTTAACTGTCATGCAAACAATCTTACAATTAGCCACAATTAGGTATGCAAATAGTATTCTTAATTATAATGTTATGTTATAATGTACATTATAATGTTATACTTCCATGTCATAATTTTTTTCATGTTTGTTTACTGTCAAGGAAAATAGCGTGGTTATTAATGAATACCATTGTTTAAACATATTTGTTAGCTATCCCTTGGTACTAATTCATATGAAATTGACAGTATATACCAGTAATAAAAAGTATTTGGCATTATACTCAATTATAAGTGTACTGAGTGCAAGACCCAAATGTCGTTGCTGTGACTGATGAGAGGTCTGGGGAGGTGAGGTCGCGTGACGAAGTGCCGCCTTATCAATTATTGGCCGTAAGTCAAGCGTGGTGAATAACGTGCTCAATGTATTAATATTATTATTTTTGTGGAGTACCTTAAATAAGAATAACCAAAGGTATTCCATATTTTAAACTAGGTTTATAGATAAACTGAAATCTCATATAAGATGACTTCTAGGATGGGTATATAATCTGTTAAGTGGGTCAAATGAATTAAACGTGTCTAATTGTTTAATGTTTGGGGTCAGTCCCACCTGATATGAGAAACATTTTAGTTGAATGTAATTATTTCAATATTCGAGGGAATGTAACGGTATTGAAATCAGATGTTAGTAGACTTTATTTTATCAGGTCCACCATACTTTAATAGCCAGTGTATTCCTAAGATCAGAATATGGATCAGTTCACTTCTCCGTCACTGATTGTGATGATATTTTACACTAACCAGTGTCACCTAAAGATCGAAATTCGATCATAATCTTTAAATAACATTCTTTTTCCAAAATGTTTTATTGATAACTCTGAAGCTGATGAATAGATACAATATTAATAAATGGTACTAATCTGTTTTATTTTCATCTAATTATGTACTAATAACTGTTTTCTGCAATGATTCTAAGGAAAATAAATCCTTGGAATTTCTTGCCACTTCTTTTCGGGCCACTCAGGGTAGAGATTTTACATTTGAAAAGCGTTTGTAAAAAAAAACCTTTTCATTCCATTTCAAGCAAAATTGAGTCTGTACATTAAACTCTTTTTTTTTTATTAAATATAATAACAATAGGCTTTGGTATCGATACAGCGGATAAAACTTATATTTTAGGCAATTTTGTCTGTCTGTACAAGATTTCAATGTAGCTCGTTAATTTAGTAACCTAAATTATAGCTCATGATTTGATACACTTTTTACCCTGAAAAATGGTTCTGATCTTATGGAATGGAAAACAAAAATAAGTACAGAAGTGCAATTAATAGGCCGTTAAATATTTCTTTGACATTTATGTGAGGATTGGGGCAATGGTATGCAGTTTTGGTAGCAATGGTAGTCGTTTACTTAGGGACTTCTCACTTGGACAATTTTTAATTTCACCTCACACCCTTGGTGCCTCTCTGACGACGACAGAACCTCTCTAGTAGTCACCACGCACTCCATCTTTCATTCCGGTCATTCTATGCAATGACCGATCACTCCTTACAATCATTCATCTTTCTCGGACACTTGTACACACTTTACGTTACATTTGATTTGTTTTATGAGAATCATTATTAAAATACTACATACGGTATAATATACAGCTAAATGTACAATAAAATGTAAATAATGATCTACAGTTTAATGTACAGATTATTTAATATACAGCTATTGCAATAAATGAATACGTTTCTAATTCATAGAACTTGGAAAAGCCACCTCTGAAACAATAATAACACAAAATTATGAAATTTGTAAACGTAAGTTTGTACCGCAATATTTTCTAAAGTTCCTCTATCATCTATACTACTAAATAAATGAGTTGAGCCTGTCTGTACATTCTACTTTTTAATAAAATTTCACGATATATATTAGTCTGTATATCCCGTTGTAACTCAAGAATGGCTTGACTGCTCTCTGTGAAAATTGGTATACATATAAATCCCGAAAATATGTTAATTAATTAACAATAAATCGTAATATTGTTCTTTAATTAAACTCTTTAATTAAATAATGAAATAATTGCAACATATCTAAATAATTGTGTAGTTGTAACTCGTTTTTACGCATTATGATGCGTACGGTTACAACTCTACTGAACGGTCAGAGCAACATCTTTTCCTTTTTGAACTAATTTCAATACCTTTTATCATTTTCACGATGATGCTGAATGTTATTCTTCATTAAGAAATATACAATTCACTTATTGATAAACCTATTAATAACAATATATACGTATATTTCATTCATATAATCATATATTGTTAAAATATATATGTTTTAAACCATACTTTATAGTTTGTATGATAATGTTGATAGGCTGCTTATACACATACCAGATGTTTGATAGCAGAATTATAATTTAGGGATTTAAAGGATGAAAGGATGAAATTAAATGTAATATAATAATAATGTATAAAGTAAATATAATTACACCATCGTTTCATCATACAGTAATTTTATTCATAGGTACCTTGCTTTTATCTGTATGATTCAAAATTATATATAGCGCAAACTATATAACAGACCTCGTGTCACAGACCGCTGCTAAATAAATTTCCGGAGCAATTCCTTTGACAACATCGGGAGCAAGATCGCTTCTAGAATTGGCATTTAATTTGATCAGAGCATCACCGATCGCCTCCCGATGACCTGACGCCCGCTCCATTAGCTTATTACCCTCTCCCATTATTGCGTTACTAATTTTCCTGAACATCGAGGAGTTAACGAAGTTTCTCACGGCGCGCAAAGGACGTTTTGATTGTCAATTACTCGCTCTTGGACGCCAAAGGGCGGCTCGAACGCACACAAAGCGTCGCGACGCCAGGATGCAATTAGTATTTCGCGAAACTTTGCCTTGTGTATGAGGGTGATAAATTTAGAAGTATAAGTAATTCTACGATTATCTTTAGAATTGATGATGTCGATTATGTTAGTTTATTTTTTTATAAATTATAGATTAAAACAATGAAATGAGGTAGACATTGCTCTGTGATTCAAAGTGAATTCAGAAACATATCCGTAACACAAAATGCGCTACACTCGAGAGTCGAAGCCGTATCCCCGCCCTTGCATGTCGGGATCCGAGCCGTCGTAGCTATTTTCTGAGTAAATACGCTACAGTAGTATGTATACTCGACATCTTAAATTAATAACCATCATCCGTGTATGTGTAATTGAGTAGAAATATCGGTATGACTACAAAAATCGTGGGTGTTCATTACAATTGAAATGTATAATATATACGATTATACATGTAACTTTAAAATTATATGATATTAACTAATAACATTCTAATCGATAAAATAACATGTTTTAAAATAACGGTATATCAAGTTACTTTCCTACTACCGCGCCAATCTATACGACGAGCTCATCATCAAACAAAACAAGCTCATTCTACCCACTTCCGGCCTCCGCGTCCGCTGCCGCGCCTCCAGCTACCCATTTCCGTCTGTGGGTCTGCTTAGAACACCGTCAGACATTTACGCTAACATGTCAAAGGTCAGTAGTATATAAAACGTTCTTACACTGCTTCTTTATTAATGGCTATAGGCAATCTTCGTTTTGCTTTGTTTTCCTTGCGATTAGTTATAGAAACATTCAACAAATACAGGCACAGTAAGTAAATAAACATAAGCACATAGTCTATTTACAAAAAGTTTTATTAATTCAATTTATAGCGTATTTCTAAATGTTTTTTGTAAATAAAAATCAAAATTTAATTCTACTTCACCAGCAAGTTTTCAAACATATTCTACTTTGGGTTGTAGTCTATAAATGACACAGAAACATTGATTTCCATTACAAATATCCAAAGTCATCGACACAGGTCAAGTAGTCAAGTATAATACGAGTACTAGATCGATTATTCCGTGGCACGTTCAATTAGAAGTGCAAAACTGAGTGCGCCTGGCCCTTGAGCTGAGTAGATTATTGTATATTAGAACACGACCTACTGACGCATTCGTGAGCTTCTGCATAGAAATCTTCGTATTTATTAGACATGTACTTTTGTCGATCTATTAATCGATAAATCTTTTGAAGTTCTCTATTGAACATAGACATTCCGACTTCGACCTTCGACCTTGAATTCAACGTCACCCCTTTGCTGACAGCAGCTTATCCGTCCACATGGTCCATGTTTGGATGGGAATGCATAATTAATAAATAAAGTTGAGTTATCATTTGACTAAGATATTGGTGCGAAGAAAGATTCCGTCGTAAAAAACCTACGCGAAGGCACTAAGTGGACAGATGACTTAAAGAACACAGCTAGGTATCTATTGTATAAGGCTAATATACTCATATTAGTCAGTTTGGAAATTCCCAAGAACTTGGTTTGGTAATTATTTCAAGGCTTGTTACTGACGTCGGCAGGCCTTTGTGCGACAGATAATTTTTTGTTCTATAATTCTCATTTGTGTATTCACATCATCTGGAACACAGGGATTTTTGTACATGAAGAAGACAAAAACCATACCAAAGCGTGTGCATGTACAAAGAAGAGCACACGAGTAAAAGAATAATAAAAACTAGAAGAGTTGTAACTGCTCCATATAGATATATTTATTATACTCTAAGTACAGTGAACTGTGTAGTACTGTGAGCCTCGGGTTCAATTAGAGCGTGTAGAGCGCTCGAGAAGCTTCGAGGCGCAGACACTTGGAGTACGAGGGTTGTACAACACTTGCAGGGTAATTAGACCTGCTTGTTTGGAAAAGAGGTGTAACACTGACCTTGCATAATATACGTATATGTCAAGGACTGATTAAAGTAGGGAATGTACTGAACTAAATATCTTATAATTTGGTGCTCGTAAAGAAGATAATCAATCAAACCAGTAACATATCAAGTAAACAAGTTATAGCTTAGGGGTTAACTTTGAAGGAAAATTATAAATGTTATGAACCGAACTAATTATGAAAAACACAAATTCGTTCTGTAACATTAAAATACAAAATTTTAAAGTTTTTATAAAAATGCTCAGAAATCGACCGTCCCTGCCTTATCTCTGAACAATCCCAACAAATTAACAGGATACGATACGATACGATAATTTTTTGACGATACGATGATTTGATAATTTTAAGACCTAAAATTATAATTTAAAAAGAGAAAATGAAAATATTCCTCTACATAGACAGCGACTTCGATTCGGACTTTATTGGTAAATTTTCTACACGCGTCATATTAGGATAACTCGCATGTATAATTATGTGAGTATCCGATGCAATGTTAGAGAAGCCTTGACAAGAGAGTATTGGTGTTATAGACCCCATCCATTTGCGGCGGTGACAAACCACTTCCTATCGGATGACCTATATCCTATTTATCATATTATTACCATTTACCATATTATATCCTATTTATCATATTATTACATACCATTACTATTATAACCTATTTATCAGCTTTTTACATAAAAAATTACAATGGAATTTTTATATTTAATATGCACCTATTTCCGTAATTCTAAACAAGTTTAACCCGTTCTAAGATTATAATTAGTTCCACCGATACATAAAAGATGTCAATAATATAATCATAAAATGTTCTCTAGGCTTCCTAAAAATTAACTCAAAGATGATAACGATCAACTAAGACAAAGTTCTCACTTCGCAGTTGAATACTTAACACATACTTATGTAGGACAAAAATTTCAATACCTCAAACGTCTACATGAATCGAAACGATTTTCAGACTCAATACCATACTCATTTTTTTTGCATTTTTCATACAATTATAAATCCAGTTAAATCCGAAAGGATTCATACTTTTTGTGCACTATGTACGTATATAGTCAACAAACGAGCAGACGGCCACCTGATGGTAACTTGTTCCGCCGCTCGTGAACGTCCGCGCCGGGAAAAGTTAAAGCTTGATGTGCGATGTTTTACTACAAAACAATGGCCACTCAGTAGTGGCCAGTACTACACGTGTAGTCAGTACTACACGTATATCATACAAGTATCGTGTATAAAGTCGCCTCTGTGAACGCTGAGCAGGAACGTTGAACCGACAATTAGCGTCGCAAGTGACTCTTAGCTTCAGTCTCACATGCCATTATTACTGTACGCAGCCGTCTTTAGGTCTAGGGCCTAATTCTAACGATTGCTTCGTCTACCACGCAAGCTGTACTGGTAACCGTCCGGACCACGCGTTTAATAGTTTATTATAGACATCAAATTTATAACTTTTTAAAATTCCTTTTGCTGTCTCTAGGCCAAGTAGTGCAACATTCTTCTTTATTTTTTTATTTTATTTTTTTCTTTCTTGTGCGTAAACTATAGTTTTAATAGGTATATGTGTAAGATAATAATATTTAACTCCCTCCGACTTCGTTCGGGTTCAACAATTAATTATATAATACATGATTATTCAAAATTTTGATGAGACATCATTAGTTTTCTACTTATTTTATATAGGCTATCATTTACGTAATTCAGTGATCTCACTACATATTAATTTTCATTATAATTCAAGCCGTTCTTGAGTTATAATGAGACATACAGAGAGACAGACAGACAAAAAAATTGTCAAATGGTCAAATTGATGTCAGTGAATCATAAAACGATTATTTATCATGAAATTTGAATAAAAATGGAATGTAC
The DNA here is from genome assembly GCA_018251895.1 of Agathymus mariae mariae. NCBI lineage: Eukaryota > Metazoa > Arthropoda > Insecta > Lepidoptera > Hesperiidae > Agathymus > Agathymus mariae. The sequence continues at coordinate 13,199 of DWPT01000284.1, forward strand.
AAACAGAGAGACACTACAGATTTTTATAGTAGTATAGGCAAAGGCAAGTTAAATATGTTTGCTAATTGTGTACTTATTTATTTTTTGTGGTGGTAATAGCCATCAAACTGCTGTTCAATACTGCAACCGAAACAAGTCAACATTTCCCGGTTGATTTTAGAAGAGAGGTAGATATCCAGGTACTACTTTGTATTATGGTGATTAACACCCCATAGAAACTCAAAGGAGGGCATTTGGTGCTATTGCCTTATCAGTTACGTAGTAAGGTGCAAGAGCAGTGCAAGGACACGAACAGCTTTAAAAATAGCTAGAGAACTTACCCCCTCCATTCTTGTAGCAGAGATAGGGGAACCGCCACACGTTGGCCAGGTCTACCGCGAAGCCGATGACGGAGAGCAGGAAATCCACCTTCTTGCCCCAGGTCTCGCGCTCGCCGACGCCCGGCGTTGGGGTCTTTAGCGCCATCCTACTGGCCTACACGAAGCCGCCACAATCTGGTGACAATATTATAATTTATTACTGATAGAATAATTACATGAATGAATCTTACAACTCAATGTTCACCTACTCTAGAAGAAAGTCAATTAACTTTAAAATTTTCATACGTATTTAGAAATCATTTTAAGTACAAAAAATTATAGCCACGCCATTGTTATTTTTATTAACATAATCAGTGCGTAATAAATACAATTAATTTATCTTAGGTTACAGATCTCAGCTTGGTCTAGATTATTTTAATATCTAATTTCAAAAACGCAAATACAGGATAACTCTACACTACCTACGGGGAATTTGTCGTACAGTATACTATTATATGGATATGGATAGATGAAGATGGATGATCTAGCTCGTTGTCATCTAAACAAAACATAAATATCTCTTACGCTGTAACAGTATTTGCGCATCAAAATGTCACAATGTTTTATTTTTATACAATAAAAACAAGAATGTTTTCACATACTCAGTTGTGCATACACATTTATGATGAAAGCGTTAGAGAAAAAAAAGCGAATATTAAATCGACTCGCCGCAGTGATTCGCGAACAATGAACGACACTTAACCTTTAATCCCTACTTAATTAACGTTCCGCAAATAATGACACTTCTCTCCGTTTGCGGTCATGTTCCTGCATGATCAAGTGACGTATGTTTCGTGCACTGACGAAGAGCTCTTTCGGCTCTACAATGTCGTTAGGCTGACCGGTAGCGCTAGGGTTGTCACGCAATATTCGTTTAATTTTAAAATGATTTAAAGGCATGTCAAATTTGTCTACGTTTAACGTGATAGCTAGTTTAGAAACTCTCTGAAATAGGAACGTTAAACACTTTTCTATTAACTTCAGCAGATCACACTTCGGTAAATTTCGTATATATAAACGAAAAATGTTTCGATCGCCGCAAGTCATATGATTCGTAATATATGTGCGCTACTTGCGTGCATCGTGTTTTTGGAGACCTTGTGTTTTTAACTGTTATATTGTAAACTTCAAAAATTTTTTTTTATTAATCTTTGCGACAATGAATTAAACCAAAAAAGAGAATAATATTTCATTTGTCTGAAACTGAAAATAGTTATAACATTATTTATTTTTCATTTTCAATTTCTTTCCTTGTTAATTACATTTTTCATTATTTTGATAGATAAAATGTACTAATTACTACTTTTTATTGTTATAAAAAGTAATTACAAAGTTAGTCTTTTAATTAATTTTAGAATAGATTTTTTCTTCGGGAGACCTCTCCGCAACATTCAGACTCCAACTTCCGACCATGTATGATAGATACCCAGTTTTTTTAAGGTAAACGAAAAAAATCCACATTCATAATAGATGTTGAGCCCACTAAGGAGTTTTTTGAAATGTTGTTCTATTCATCATCATGAAAATTCCATGTCTCCATTACATTGTAGATCAGATCTTCATATAAATGTGACAAATTTACAGATGATAATTCAATCTTCCCTTTTTATTTTTATTTTTGTGGCCTTCGGGGTGAAATGTTTTTCTAATCCAATTAAATTGTAAATGATACAAATTTTTTAAACGGTTAAATAATAAATGCACGCAATTTAAAGTGACTATTAAAATAATTAATCGATGACAAGGACTTCGAATTTGGAACCTCCTTATTCGTCGCTTAAAATGTATTCATATAGCACTTCTAAAATAATGAAGTCGTGATGACAACCCTAGCCTATACAATTTTTGGCCGCGTAGAGCAGCCGTCACGGGCAGCGGCGATGATGCCTGGAAACCACTCGTCATTACGACACACGACACAAATAACTATCTCTATGAAATTGGATTTCCATTCCACGCAGGTATCAACAAGATCAGATTTTCCAATTTCTCAGTTTTAAAAGTCCAAACGGGAACACGAAGTGTTTAACGAATAACGACGCGAATCGCGCCGTCGGTACAGGCGGAATGTTACGCATAAGGATACCCACTGTACGTCGGATAGTTAACTGTAAAGGTTGATTTGATGAAAACATATAACAAATACTGATATAACACTGTCACGGAGTCTGCCAATAATTCACGCTTAAAGCTCTCGTTCATTATATTTTATATATATCATATCATAAATTGGATTTAAATTGCGACGATTTTCAATTTCACGTCCAAGAGTTCGCGAAATTATAAATAGCGTATTTGTTTTGTAATAACGAGAGACTCAACTACATATTGACTACACTGTTAATTAGTTACTTTTTTCTTAATTTCTCAATGGCACAGGCGCAAGTAATTTCAGCCAAAGGCGATAGTTAGTTTTTCATTGTTATTTTTTCAGTACATGAATCATTGAGTACGCGTTTTCAGTACTAATCTATACAAGAATAAACTTAGTACCAACATTGTCAATTGACTTTCTTGATTATCAATTTTGTTTGGTTACATCCGACGAGCTCGAGTGTTATCATGACAGAATTTTAACCACAAGGTGAACATTAGTTTTAATTATTGTCCTATTATTTTGATTTAGAATCCGCAATTATGCACCTCTGCGTTTAATAAATCCGATTTTTCACATCACTAAAAAGAACATAAAGAGAAAGTCGAACAATGTAAAAACAAGAATTAAACTTCCGTGTGCACTGTTTAACTGTTATTGTTCTCGATTAAATTGCACGGCATTAAATTAAAACTTTGAACCTACAATGAAATCAATTAACTCAACGGGTTTTTTCCCGCCATTTATAATTATATTTTTTTAAATATGCGTTCTGAAATTGCCATTAAGTACAGATACATCTTATAAATTAATAAAATTTGACTATTTAAACAACAACATTACGGTCGATAATTAAGTGTATGTAATACCTAAATGTTATCAAATATTTTAGAATTGTGGTCTGCGATTTTGTCCCATTTTAGTTAGTTCATTAGTTCTTTATTAAAAGTCATAGGAATCATAGTAGGTTCATTAATGCACAGGGTTCATTTTATTTCGATAACTCAAAGTGTTATCAATTAACAGTGATTAAGTCGTCCACGCGTCATTTGGAAATAATCCCAACCTACCTGTGTTACTTACGTGATAAATTACCAAGGTGACTTGTCCGATCGTTTAAAACAATAGTTGTAATTTAAATTTATTAAACACAGCATCGCAAGTATATAATAATAATAATTACATATGCCTGTAAAATCAATCTCTTACATGCAAAAATAGTGTAAACAGGGTTTTTTAACGCTTCCACTTGAATGAACAATAATTTGCTTCCATATATTCAAGCTTCCTTTATGAATGATGATTAGATGTAAAATAGTAGAAGTAGTTCCTTAATTCCAATGCGACACCAGTTACTTAAATGTAAACTACGTAACTTAATATGCCTACTGCATGTTATATGTGGTTTCAATTAATATGAAATGTTAAATGACATACCTATATAAATTTATATTTTTATTCAGCATAGGATTATATTGCTTATAGAATAAAATGTTTCCGCAACCACTTCCGTACCTATGTTGGGAACGTTATTGAGTTCTGTGTACAGAACATTCCTTTTCTCAAAAAAAAAATACAATGTATTGCTAGTGCTTAGTTTAAATGTACAACATAATCATAGGCGTTTTGAATTTGGAATCCTGAGTTAGTGTGAGATATAGAAAAAAATATTTAACTCTCGTATCAGTATAAATTCTTATCAATAAAATATGTTAGAAAAAACTTAAGTAATAAAATTTACCTAATGTTCTCTAGAAATTTGTTCGTGTAATTCCAATTACAATACAATTTATTACTATTAACAATTCAGTTTTTAATATGTAACTCAAAAAAAAAATATGTACCTACTGCAAAACCTGTTAAGCGAGTCCATGCAAGAGGAAGATTTTATGCTTTTTAAGTATTTTTTTACAGATTTTATGGTGTCAGCGTCCGTAAAAAATATTTTTTTAATGAGTGAGTAAAATTTATGTACTTACTTGATACTTACTGGTCTTAAAGAACAGTAATTTAAACTAGTTAAATAAAGTGAAATATTATTTATTTTTAATTATCCTCACGTTAAGTGGTTAGTGGAGCTTATAAACATCTACAGAATTCCAACAGACCTAAAAATGTATTTGATGTCCACCACAGGATAAATTTACCTACTCCTGACGATCTTGGTCAAGATTTTATTCGTTTTGTAAATATCTGGGTTAAATCATACATATACGGTACAGAGCAAAAAACGTAATTAAATTCAAAATTCGAATACACAAATTATAAAGCTGGTACTCACGTGCGGCTCGGCGGGCGCAGAACTCGCGCCATGTCCGCGCGCCGCGGCGACCGCAGCGAAATGAATGCTACGATTTTCATTGCTTACTAGCCTCCCTAGCTTCGCTGGCAACGTGCTGCGCATACCCTGTAAAACCACGCCTATGCAACGAGGGTGTTTCCAACATCCAAAAGTAAGAATTGTTCAAGTTAATATGAATTTCTTGCCATATTACTGGTGTCATTACATTATTTACTTCTTTTGTTTTTATATCAATAAACGAAACACCATTGCCTGGAGGGAAGTGGACACCTCGGTTATTATATCGATATATTGACCTAATTACAAACGATATAATTTTTAAACCTACCTGCTGTAAAATAAAACTGGTGAAATTACCGCATGGTTCGCTTTCTCGTCTGTGTGTTGTTAGGTCATTTGGTCACCAAAAATGGTTTACAATTCCTTTATAATTTCCTAATATATTAACTTAAAACTAATTTTTCAAATAACATCCGCAGTTGATAGACAACTCCGACGATATAAGGTGATTGAAATTAATTTATTCATACTTTAACTGCTAAGGAACTTCATCCATATAATCATATCCAAATCTTTCCACAACTCACATGTAAATTAAGTAGTGTTAAGTACTAAAGTAATTTTCTTACTAAGTGTAACCTCGTGAACTGCCATTAAGGTGCAAACGAGCTCGCATCCCTTCAAATATAACCACAGTCTCCGATCCCACAACAATGTCTCGACACAATTGACGACGCCATGGCCCAGATGGTACTGACTTTCACAGTTCGATTTGGCCGGGGTTGACATTTATGTGACAGATAAATGTTTATTCTCGGGTCATGGGTGTTTGTAATGTCATATTTGTGTATGTTCATGCTATCCCCAACACAGGGATCCTAGTGCGGGGGTATGAGTGTGTAAACGTTTATGTTACGTTATGTTGACGTGCCATAGACATACCGACTACAATCAGATGGCCATTGTCATGATGAACATACAATTAAATAACGCCTCATGATCGATTCCTTCGCTCTTCGGTTAACGCATCACTCAGTACTCTTCCTCAATCAGCACTCGAAGAGTAAAAAAAAATTATTAAAAATAGGAATTACATGGTCGGACAGAATCTTTTAAAAAAGATTATTGGTAGAAGACTATTACTAATTATACTCTCCGACTATGTAATTCCTATTTGTTTTTAAATCTGAAACTCTATTAGTTGTCTGAAAAATCGAGTTAAGGAGTATTATCTCGCGTCTTAAGTTGCTGCTTTCTCAACCCGTTTTGGTACGTATATGATGTATATATTAAATTATATATAAATAAAACATATACTTATTGTTATACATGTTAATATGTATTTATTTATACATATATTTATCTATGGTATGTTGTATGTATTTGTTTAAAAATTATGTATTAGGTACGTTTTTCTCATTCAGTTGTATTTGTAAGTAAATTTTGATTCATAGCATGCATTCTACCTATCCATACCTATTCATTTTTACTGTTATAATTCCAAATGTTATTTGGAAGAAAACGTTGCTTAGCGATAAGATCACATTGTGTACATACAATTCTTAGCGTTGTAATGTTAAATCTGTTAAAACATTTCCGGTGTATAATAAAGTGTGTAAGCTAAATAAATTAAAATGACCTTAGGTTAAAACATGTTATTGAATTATCTATATTTAACTAAATTAAAACTGCCAAATATTCGACTGTCACATTAAGATAAAATAATTATAATAATTTAGTGTAATTTTTATTAAGTATGTATCAATGTAATTAACTAATAATTGTACCTTTGAAACTAATCTTAGATTTATAGAATCAGTTAAAATTAATATAAACCATGAAAACCTTATAAAATGGAACCCTAGAGCCTACATTAAGAAGTCGATAAGTGGCGGGCGTGTCGTTCGCTGGGCGGAGCTTCGATAGCCACGCCTCGTGCTATTGAGCCACTCCATGGCAATTATAGGACTGACAGCTGAAAGTGACAGATATATCAGACATCAGAGATGCTAGTGGGCTAATAAATAACGCAGGTTGTACATAATATTATTTTTCTTTACAGCTTCACTTACGAGCTGAGTTGGTCATATATGGTATGTTTACCTAGTCGCCCGTGATCCCTATGATTCTAGATACATAAACCTTAAGTCAACAAACAGAGATAAGGAGTTAATGTGTGACGTAGCATCTTAAACTACCGAAAAGTATCGAATTTAAAATAAAACAGCAACTCCATTTGGTCACATTGCTCGGTTCAACCACATAACCTAGATATACAAACTGGGCTGAACTGAAAGCACATGACTAGCCAGATAGCCCTGTAACCGCATTGCAGAAAGCAACCAAAGATTAGAATTGAAAAAAGAAACAATCAAGAAGTCTAGTAAAATAAGGCACGAGTAATATTGTCTTATGTGACATTGCAGAAGACAAGAATTAAAATTGGAAAAACAATTAAGTAGCCTAGGAAGATACTAGATACAGATAATTATTGTTAAGTAACTTTCACTAGATGTTTATGACTTGCGTTTGTTCCATTTATGCGTTTAAAGATTGATTTTCCGAGTTGTTTAATAAAAATACATTTCTCAATTGATTTTTCAAATATCGTGTTTGGCTATTCAACAGATTTTTTGCTCCGAAAATTACTTATAGTTCTGCGGGACAATGTGCGTGGCGGAAACATTAATATTTTTCCATATTTATGCTCGGTGTATGTTTTATCAATGCCTTTAGTTAAATTATTACTGTTTCAATGAATAGTTCTTTATATCTCTCTCCTTTGCCTAAAAATGTTAATACCTACATTTACCTATTTTTGCAAATTTGCTTCGGATCGCCTAGGAAGTCTTATGTGGCTCTACGACTTACTTCCTTAAAATTAGTATTTTTATTGTAAGCCTATGTCTGTTGGATCCGCTAATTGTCATGATATTTACATGTATGAAAATTATTTAGTGAAAAACAATGTACATAATAGACAAACGTAAAATATTTTCAATTCAATAAAGTAATGTGTAGAAATCACTTGATTATGCCTTTTTTATTATGCATATTTGATGTATGCCTATAAAATAAATTGGCAATTTTTACAAACGTTTATACATTTACAAACACAGATCCCCACACTAGGGTTCCCTGCGTTTCGTGTGACATGGACATACATAAATGACCATGACCTGAGAACAAACAATTATCTACCACAATAATGTCTGCCCCAGTCGGGAATCGAACCCGGGACCCCTTGCTCGGCAGGCAGGGTCACTACCAACAGGGCTATGGGCTCGTCAAATGTCGTTTCTGGATGTGCTTGTAGGGGATTCTTACACGAAAAACACGACTTTTACGTCTCGTCTTTACGTAGGTCTGGTGAATACAACAATTACAAGAACGGCTGAAAGTAAACAGCACCGCGTAAGATTGCTCTCAAGATACATTTACAAGATAATGCTGATGTTTAGTAGAGGTGTACGATGTATATCAATCCATGCAATAAATAATGAATGGCTGGTGCTGTCAGTGTATTATAGATTGTGAATTATACAGAATATACAGAGATTTCGATAGTTATTAAATGGCAAGGTGCTGTAAATGGTATTTTTGGTATTTTAGAGTTATACTAAGAGCTTTCATTGGCCATTTGTACTCGATTATAACCCACCATTGCGAGGCGGTAATAGAGGTAAACTATAGCATCGTGGGCATATTGATAACTTAGTTAATGTAAGCAGAGCGCTTGACTTAACCCCAAAAATGGATTTTTATTTGCAACAAAAAACTTCCTTGTATGAATGCTTCTATACAGTCATGTAGAAGAGCTCTGCGATGATTTCTATATGTGTGTACATGTGAAATTTACCTATAGTATGTCTCCTATTTATCCCATGTTTGATATATAATATGTTTAATGGTAGGTAGGTACGTAGTAATACCAACGGCATCACTAACTAGAAGATGGCGATGGTATAAGTTTAGTATTAAATGTTTTTTAAGCTCAGTGTACCTACTTTGACGGTCAAGACATTGTTCTAATAGAGAAGGATAGAGCATTATTACAGAGTATATTTGATGACTAGCGGCACGCACTGCAGACGGTTAGCTTGAAAATAAGCAGAACCAAAACTGGATATTCATTCTGTGATTACGGTAGTATCTTTGGTGCTGGCCCAATAATAAATAGATAAAGATGTACTGACTGGTATCAATCTGCTTTGATTTCAAATATCTCGATTCGTCAGTCCAGGAAGATAAAATGGCGAATCAATGCAGGATGGCAAAGGGGGGAAGAGCATCGCACTACATGCTACCTGAAAATCACGCTTAACGTTAAAGGCAAGATTTACAAGTCAATTGTAAGATAAGTAATCATGTACGGCTCGGATTTCTGGGCGGCTAAAGTGCGTGAGGAGAAACGTCTCCACTCTGATGATATGCGAATGTTGTGATGGATGTGTGTAGGGCCGCGAGTGGATAAGGTCAGGAATAAGTATATCAGGGGTGTTGTAAAACTAGCCCCTATGATAGATAAAGTAAGAAGTAGAAGGTTGGAATAGTTTGAGCATGTGATGAGAAGGAATGAAGACTATGTGATTGAAAAAGCGATGAATATGAATGTGGATAGAGAGAGAAAGAAAGGCCCGAGAAACTATGGACAGATTCTATTAGTAGTGATATGAATGACGTGGGAATGGACATACGTATGGCAGAAAAGCGCGATGAATGGAAGGAAAAGACAGACTGTGCCAACCATAGATAATTGGATAATGTGAGGCAAATGAAGAGTGTATATACTTAATTCACATGATGATCACCTTAATGAAATAGATTTAATATCTAATAAATAAGTACTGATTTCACACATCATTAATAGTAAATTAGTACATTTTTAAATACTTCTTATTATTAGTACATTCAAAATGATTGTAGGTAGGTCAAATAAAACGTAAGTATTGGGAGTGTGATTGCATATCAGTTAAATCGTAACATATTTTAGTTTTGGTCCTGATCGGTCCATCCATCGTACATTGTGCTTGCGGATAGTTGCAAAGTAAATTAATACTAATTTAATAACATTAAATTTCCGTATAATAACGCCTTATACTGATACTATCAACTCTTATTCGTGATTGCCCAACTTTATTGTTTTTCCTAGTTCTATAAATTAGAAGTATATTTATTGTAGTTTCTACGGAATAGTAAGAAAATATGATTTAGGTACTACGCTCTTAACAAAATGTCTATACTGCATTTTATTTTCTGTTCCGCGAGGACATTTCCTTTTCTTCATGAAGTGTGGTAGGTTTTGACTATATATCAGATAATTAGGTGTTTATTTACCTAAATTTCACTTAATGCATAAATAATAGTTATGGATAAGCCTTTGGGATTCCGAATCCCCAAATATGACAATGTCGTTTAAAAATCTTAAGATTGCTAAAAATATTACCTACATACAAAATTTATAGAATGTTTTGAAAAAAGGAATTTTCATTGAATGACGTATAAAAAAACTCTACATTTTTTACCTTTCAATGTATTTTTTTGAAGTATGAACCGATTAATTTAAATTTCTTGTAGCGAATGGCTATTTCTTATCCGCTTTCTTCATGTTCAACGACACGTCTTTCATGTATTTGATGTTACTGATGCCAATGACCGGCGGTGAAAACTTAACCTAAACTTAACCTAGCCTAATTAAACCTACGAAACATAAAAATAATTAAATCCAGATTTATCCTGTTGAGAGCTACTATGCTACAGAAAGATATACTTTGTTTGTATTGGGGTTAAAACGACTCAAAAAGATGAAATTTACGATTTATATTTCAAAGTCAGTCCTAACCGTTTTGCCACTGATTGACGCAGATTTTGCATTGTATATTATATCATACTATACTCTGTCATAGAGTAAGTAGACTATCTTTAACAGAAATCATATTACTGGCAACATCATTTAAAAATCAAAATTTGATTGGCTGGCAGCGCGTGATAGATTTTATTTCCAGAACCAATGAAAGAGCTCCAGGCATACAGTGTAAAAATGTCGTCGTAAGTGTAATCAAGTTTCTGAAATTTTTCCACCTTTCCTCAGGCCAAACACGGGTGCTCTCGTCAAACTCAGTTATTTTCATTCCTATTTCTTTCTCAGTAATATTTATAATTAATATTCAGGTAAGTTAGAAGTTACTCGAGGACGAATTCACTTTCTCTTCCTATGACAGATGATCATTGGACATTGTTTTTTTTACATTTGTAAATAATAACAAAACCGTGGCAATCTGTGCCAATAAGATAATTTTGTAATACATCCTGCTTATATTATATTAGTATATACGTTTTAAATCAGGTGTTTCTTTGTGTTTATTTTCTGCTGTAAATTAATGAGAGGTTTGTTAAGATTTATTATAACTATTATGTTACGAACATTAGCAACATAATGTTACATTGTAAATGACTGCAACCCGTAGATGAGTATATAAATACCTTTATCGGTCCTAAATAAATGAATTAACGTGATCGACGTTGGCTACAAAACAAGACTTGAATGCAAACTTACCGTATATCTTCCTATGGTAATCGCTAATTATAACCGATGTCATGTTTCTAGAAGATATGGGCGATGAGATGGACCCGTGCGAGTGCCTGTGGAATCATGAACTTGCCATGCGACGGCTTATCTCACTGGTGAGTTGCTACTTAGTATGTTGACCTTGTAACCATTTATTGTTCGAAGCAAAAAGCTACCTATAATAATACAAAAATTTATTTGGTTACCATACATTCGAGCACATCCACAAAATTAGAAGACCAGTGTCCATCATACTGCCCTAAATGTTTAGAGTTAAGTGCGTAACCTGATCAGAGAACAAAGACACCAAGACTACGAGGGAACCTAGAGCCCAAAAGAACTTATACAGCTCTGCCTTATTATTATGACTTGTTTAATAATAATAATCATGATATAATCAATGCACATCAAATTTTGTTTCTTGTGATCATCCATACAACCTTTGAGTGTTGAATGTTTAATGACATACAAACAATGAAGTTATGGACACTGTGATTATTAAGATTGTCCTGTTATATGATACAGTTTGTATATTAATGTTACATTGAAGTCAATCCTTAGTGCAAGGAAAATACACAGTTAAACTACACAGTAGTAAAATATATTTTGTTATCAAATTAACTAACCATACTAACAAGTGTGTTATGAATGCTGGCTCTTATCAATGTTATTCTAATTATTTCAAGCTTCTATAGTATGAGTTGTGAATTTCATCTGTATGTGTTGTGTTTGTATGGGAGGTCATGATTCCCTGAACCCTTCCCCTCAGATGTGATCTGGCATAGTTTAATCCAGATAATATATGTTGAAACTGTCTATTTAGCTACCATCATACTAGAATCAAACAAAAAATGTTTAACATGTTCCTATGACATTCTATTCAAACTGACTATCAGCTAAAAAGTGGGACTACCTAAGTTAATCTAGTTGGTAACAAAGATTATTATATAAGTCATTGAGTAATTAAAAAACAAATACATCTCATCTCTATTTTATTAACATCATACTTGTGTTTACCTATATTCATTTTTAAGATCTAGTTACTTGGTTTTAATAAATAAATATTATGTTTGTTCATCCAGTCTTCACCATTCAGTGAGTTCTTGCATTTTATTCAATCTTGACAATGAAGACATATTTTTTCACTATTTGATATAGGAGGACACATTGAGATCTTACTTATCTCAAAGGCAATCATTTTATGCTAGCACTTTGGAGATAATATTGAATTCTCGTATACATAAAACGCCGACCGCCGTTATACAGATTCCTAATGGGCGGATCACTTTTTAAACTATAATTCGTTATCGATTATACTCATCACTATTAATTGTTGATAAAGAAGTGATTCAAAAGTATCTTATCTCTTGCTTCGAGTACTAATAGATAGTAATAACAAAACTTCAAAAAATGCCACATTTAATTTAATAGCTACCTAAATTACTTTATAAAATTAAAATTAAATAACACATACTTACAACATTTGTATAAAAGCATATGTAATTTGTGTATATAAATTATATATACATTAAAATGTATAAAAGGCAGTTACTGTATGCATAGCTGTTACACATATGTAGATCGTGATGTCTGGTTATTAACGCAATGTCATGATCTCATAACTACGACGCCATCGACGCCCACCTCCGTCTTATAAACATAATGATCCAAATAAACTTTGGTCATAGATGGTTTTATATCAATATAGAAGCTCATATAAAGCTCGGATTCGACCGTGTATGGATTATTGTTGTCACGTTTGGGCTGATGCTGCCAAATGTCATTTATCTGCGTTGGACTTGATGGAAAGGCGTGCAAAGAGGCTCATTGGTGACCCAAATCTGGTTGAAACCAATTTACAAAGCCTTGAGCACAGGCGCAGGGTTGCCAGCCTCTCGGTCTTCTATAGGGTGCATTTTGGAGAGTGTTCACAGGAATTGTTTGAACTAATTCCCCGATCACCGTTCCGCCATCGAACAACTCGACGAACGACAGGTATCCATCCTTTCGTAGTGAACCTACCACCTGCACGGACGACGCGGTTTGAGTCTTCATTCATTATCCGCATTGCAAATGACTGGAATAACTTGCCCGCGTCGGTGTTCCTTGCTAGCATACGATGTGGGAGTC
>DWPT01000285.1:0-26562 GCA_018251895.1 Agathymus mariae mariae
AATCACCACTGCTTTAATCTGTTAACTGTTGAGAGATTTAATAATAAATCATTATGATTCCGCCTCTTTTATGTAGTACGCCACATCACTCCCTTATTACCATAGCAACGTTGCACCCTTTTGTTATCATCTGCCCAGTCTGTGTTTATTTCCCCTCAGTAATCACTTTCACAAGAGCTATTATTCCAGATATAATTGGAAAATATTGTCGAACCATCTGAACAACATTTTAATAGAGTGTCAATATTTTTATTGGATATTTCATTATTTACGAACCAAATTAATATAATGCTTACGATAAAAAAAAACATTCATATAATTAGAAAAGATATTGTAATAATTTATATATTGTTGTATTATTCACTGCAAGAACTTATTAACTACAAATTTGTAACTACCGTTATTAACCTTCGCGCAATGTCTCTAGTATTCTACTGTCGACGGTATCTGCCTGCGACATAGAGTCCATAATTTCTAAGTGTCGGTATTTGTTAGCCATAAAAGTTACTGAAACTTAAAACATTTACGTATTCTAACGGGAGATATAAAAAAAACTTCGCTTTGAAAATAATCCTGGTAGCGTTTAAACGTAGTTTTTTGTACATTTTCCAAGCGGCAAACAATATAAAAGAATTTTAAACTACATGTAGTAACTTATGAATTATTAATAATTTTTGACATAGCTCTTCATTTATAAATATCGTCCGAAATCTTTTATCTGTTTTATACGTTAGAATTTGTAGGAAAGAAATTCGTGCTTATAAAAAAAACTGCCAACTTATATTTCATTGTAAATATAATTGCAAATCAAATCAAATGTTGAAGAAGTCTAGTTATACTGTATAAAGCGAATATATACTTAAGTTGAAATCATAGATGGAATTTATTACAAATATGTGAATATTTGTAAACTTTTTCACCGTATACATATTATTATGAAGTGGATTGTACCAGTAATTTAGGATTGATACTTCACCTTTTCACTCTATTATCAACTGTGATTATACACAATATTTTACTTTAAGTTGATGTAAATTAGCTTCCTATATAAATGCAATCGATCGGAAGTCATCTATCGTTATAAATAAATGTATAAAATGGTAGTTACTTACGTAATTGTTTACACAATAACGTACCTAACCATCAATCCAAAATGCACAAATACTTTATCCAAATTTTTCAAATTCTTCAGATCTCTAAATTTTGGTTACTAATTTAACAATTTACCTCGAAGAACCAACAGGAAATAATAATGCTTTTAAATATATCGTTGTTGTTAACGAATGAAGATTTATGCGAAGTTGACTCTTAAGTGTTATCTTAAGAACACAATGTTATATATATAAGTTCTGCTATCGAAGGACAGTATTTTATAAAGTGAATAATTTTGTAAGACTTGTTTGAATCCTTGTTATTGCGAACTTCACTGATACTGATAGTATTATTTCGATGTTATTAACGTGGCCTTGTTGTAAAATTACATGCCTACTTTTATCGTTAAGCAGTTAATAAAATAAACTGCATGGACTTATACATTGGTCAAAAGTTTTAATCAAATAGTAGTATAAATCTTATAAACACCACAAACAGTGGACTCTCTTTTGATCGTACTGTTCACGTCTATCTTTCTAGCGTTATCAGTGATATTTATCAACAATTATCTTTTGTTGCAGAAATCGCTTCGATATCTTGTGCATACAAGAATATTATAAGTGTAGAACAAACAGACGAACCGCCCACGTTGCACGATAACGCAGCTTCCCGTCCACAGAGAAATTATTCTGGCACACGGTAACCGGAAACAAGCCGATAATGTACTTGACGCTCTGAATTGAACAATTTAAATGTGACAGCCGATCAAAGCACCTACACCTTAACATGTTCAGATGACAAAATCCTTCAACCTCCATAACTAACTACAATTTACTCAACAAAATAATAACTTAGATATGTAGCTGCATTTGCAGCTTTAGAATACAAAGAAATAAAGGCGGCATTGTTTGTCATGGGTGTCAATATAACCGCTTCAGACGAAGCACCAAAAATGATCAATGCACAAAATTTATGTGTCCAAGAAACTAATCCGAAAATGGCGAATTTTGGACATTCCAATAAATTAACAGTAGTAAAGGAAACGACTGAATTAGATAGATATAATATGACGAACGAAAGAAAGTCCAGATATCAAAACTGCTTTCAAACACGAAATTTGTTACCGACAGGAGGTTTGTTGCATAAGAAAGAAGACGAATACGGAAAGGGATCGATTATCAGGAGGAGGGTGCAGATCGACGTATATGGTGGTTCAAGGCGGGCCGCTGATTTGAAATGTAAATGCACTCGGGATTCTCGGGAGAGCATGTGTGCGATCGCTAGGACAACGAATGTGCGTGTGCTGACCGTCGTCTCTGTCATAGGACTCTTATTATTATTGGTGACTACAAGTTCTGCGACGCCAACCAGATCACGACTAGAACGCAGTACGCATCATGAGAAGTCAGCTGTAAGTTTTCTTTTTTCATTATTTACGTGTCGTATCTTTTAATATTATTCTTCTGTACTTCTAGCTTGATTTACTTAAAAAAATAATCATATGAAGGTTCGTAATTTCTATTCTGTACGTGTCATTTGTGATATGGCTCGCATAATAAGCAGAAAACCCACCCTGTCGACGAAGGTTTGCCGTATCGTCTGGCCCTTGCCGGAAACTGGAAGTATTATTCCATTGTGCGCTATCTGGATCCGTATCTGTTGAGCGCGGCATTGTTGTGCTCCACCTATTTTTCTGTGCCTGCCTTAAATAGATATGTCTGAGGTTTATTTTATGCAAAACAAAATAAGAAGCGTGGAGAGCGTTGTAAACATAGTTTATTTATCTACATAAATTACGTAGAACCGTGCGTGGATACGTGAGTGCGTGTATGGGGTGAAATAATGGGAGTGTTTTATTTTTTGTACACTACCTTGCTTTAGTTGCGGTAAATTACACGGTATAAGAAATAGTACGTAGAAATACAAAGCTACGTAAAAAAATCTATTACATATCGTTCGTCGAGATATCCTTTGATGCCTGGCGTCAATTCTTACATAAAACACATCGTCTTGCTTTACTCTGTGAAACGTTCGATTCCACCATGAAGAGCCGTTATCTCCTGAAGGATTAACGGTCTTTTTAAGGCGTATTTCTAAAGTGCAAGTAATATAGGGACAAAAAGCTGGCGTGTCGTATTAGATTACTGGCAGTGACAGACGGACGGACCGTTTGTGTGGAGATTAATGGGCTAACTGACGAGTGGGAGGCATTCCTTTACGTCCTCTAGTAGACCATGAGTCTGACGACATTTTATCCATTTATTTTGCGAAACGGACCCGAATATTTTCAACCGTGAATTTGTGACAAATTGATAAACATTTCAATTTAGGGCTGACGAAGTTGTAGTTAGTGGGTTACGACAGAAATAGTTACGTTAAGCGTTAGTTTAAATGTGCACGAGTCGAGCGATTTAAGTTGCGTTGTGTGTCTATATTTAGATATAGCGTCAATAAATAATATCTTTCTGTAGCTATTTCATTAAAATAAAAATTATACTTCATTCAATCTACAAAACCTTAAGAGGATAAAGTAGTAAATATGAAATTAAAATCAGTCTGAGAATAATATCTAGTCGTAAATTATTCTAGATACGAGAACTGTTTGTAATGTTAAGGAATATCATATTTACCGCAGTTGAGCGAGGCCTTGACGAGTGAAAAGAAAAATAATAATTGACATGGATTGAAACACTTTAAATACACGACTTCATTAAGTACTCATGTACACATATGCTAATTTTTTGGTATTGGATTGTAAATTCAAGTGTAATAAATAATTCAGTAACAAATTTTATAGTAGCAAGCTTAATTGAGAAACATAATTAAGAATTGGAGGAAAAAGATTGATTCGGAGGATTGAAATCGTAGTTGAACCAAATTTGATTACGTACGGCGTGGCCGCGATGCCAACAGCTTCCTGCGCCAGCGCAACTAGGTCGTGTTTGTGTTAACGAGCCATGAGTGATAACTGGACCATCGCGATGTGATATGCAACCATTCAGCACTATTATTGTAGTGCATATGTGTGCTAGACGAGATGTGGATTCATAAACATATTTTAAATGCCGTTAACCGAATTATGATTCGGCAAACTGTAAATGGGTACCTGCAAATAAGTTCGGTGAAGTAAAATTAAATAATGTTTGTTTGTATTGCTAAAACAGAACTACCCTCTTCATTGATAATATTCGATTTCTCTTAATTCCGTTTGAAACGAATTTTCAAATTTCTTTTTTTATATATATTTTTTTCTGACATATCGTTCCAATCAAAATCTCTGCTTATATATATTTTAAATGACAATTTCAAAAAACTCTTTTACATAATTATATAAAAGAATAATACACATATATTACAATAAATTTCATTATAAAAGATCTAATGTATCGGTGTCAACAATATTACACTTAAAATTTTATACATATGTATGTTGCATACGTGAATTTTCATAAAAGAATCTGACATGAATTTATGTAAATCGAGAACTCATAGCTACCAATATGATATCGAGCTAGACATTTGTCCACAGGATAAAATGTTTAGATATCCCATGTCGCTCCTGACAGAGTGGCCGCTTATCTTTAAAATATTTTTCTTATAGCCGAAAAGGTTATCTGCTGGCTTTATTATGGACTCAATTTACACTTTTTTCCTGTAAATAAATATTAATATTAACTTAGTTTCTGTAACGCCATGTCACTCTAGTCAACGTACATCGGTATAAAGTGCGCAATTACACTACATTCACTTTCCTGTCCCATAACTTATTGGTGCGTAGGCGATGCTGTGATCCAACCTCTTTCATCATTTTCCTTTCATTTTGAGTTATTTACATAAACTTTGAGGAAACATTTTTACCCACGTACCTACTTAAGGGATTTTGCGTGTACTTTGTAACCATAAAATTATCTTTTTAAATATTAACAGGACATCCAAAAACAAATTACAACTATTGCCCGTGCACAATCAAAACAAGGATGTCACTAATGTATTGCAGGACAATAATGAAGCAGTAAATACGCCAATTTTTAAGTTGGTTAATTAAATGAAACGTGTTAAAATCACGGTTGATTTTAGGAGGGTAGTAATTAGCAGGTAAAAACATTACAACCTTTCATGGCCGTCGTGAGAATGAAGGAGGGTGAAACTAAACTTAGAGTAATATAGGTGTAAAAGTTCTAGACGGACGCTGATTTAAAGTAAAGACTACACATCTTTATTTTAAGGTTGTTATAAAAATAAAATCTTAATTTTCATTCATTAAGGTAAAGATAAAATTAAAATTAAGATTCTTACCAGTTTTGGCAAGGGACGATATGAACTATGTACTACATATATTTTTTGTATGTCTCTTTAACCTTAAGATATACAAATAGAGTAAAAATTTGAGTAATAAAAATTAAAAAAATAACTACAATACTAATATCATCTACTGGTCTTTAATTTAAAACTTTAAATAAAAAAAATCCTGTATTATAAATATGGAAAGAAGACAAAGCATTTGCCAACTTTACTAAATTGTATAAACGATATTAGGTGCGATGAATCACTGTATCTTTGTATACATGAATATGTAAATTTAGTTCGGTTTAGCTATTTATATTGCGAAGAAAAAAGGAAAATCACACAGCTTTTGAAATAATTTAAATACAAATGTGATTGTGCTACATTGTAGTAAATAAATGCTTGTTAATACTACGAGTGTATCAGTATAGATGCAACAAGTTACAAAACGATTCAAGTGAGGTCGTAATGAGAGTTTTATCTTAGTAACAACGATCGATTGACCGAAGCGGGGGCAATATACGGGTGTACCGTGTGGCCTGTGTTATGGAAACATGGCCCTTTCATTGCGCAAACTTTACAGATAATACGAAGAAATTCTCAATATTTACTAGACAGAAATATGACATACTTTAAAGTAATATAATAAATGCAATCGAAGTAGGGTCAGCTGAACAGCCACTGGGGTTTTTTTTTTGTTTAGATGTTTAAGTGTGTTATCCTTCAAACCCCATAACTGTCCAAATTCCAAATTCAGTTTCTTACAGTGGTTAAATTCAAAGACGATCGATTGATATTAAATAGTTTGAATTAACAGACTTGACATGTCTGAGACCATTGTGGTCAAATCTCAGGTTAAGAGGTTTCCATGCGATGCTATTTTTCATTGATGCCAGTGATAATTAAATTAAATGCACATAACTTACAAAATTTACAGTAGGGGTTAGAATCATTTTTCCTGGGTTTATCTAAGTTTCGAACCGCTATTAGTGTTCTCTAACCGTAGGTTGCTATAATCTATGCATCTTTACTTTTTCTTAACGGTCTGTTTTAAACCTTCTTCTTATTCTTCCTCGTCTTTGTAAAGCGATGGATCTTTGAAGCTGTAGATTAATCCCATGGATAGAAATGATGTGTATATTTGTTCATTGCGACGCAAAAATGCAGCCTCATCTACTAATATACCATTTCAAACAGGTGTAAGGAATTGGTCTTATTTTTGTATTTCAATCGACCATCTAATACAATGTAAGGTACTCCGTAATACTAGAAGCAATAATCCTAAACGCGATTAACAAAAATAGAGGCGATATTAGACATTTCGTATGTTCAACGTCATGAAGATTAGCTCATAGATAAGATAAGATATATAACGATAGATGTTGTTCACGTAGGAGGATAAACTTTTCAGTCTGTTCACACCTGGTTTGCGTATGACGTAGAAACAAAAGGCACTTGATCGTTTGCGGGGAAGCGCGGCAAGCATCCTGCACCCGAAGGATACCCATTGTCAGCCGCATCGTATGCAGGCGCTCATGTTTTATAGATATATATGAAGAACTGAATATTTCCTGGGTAATCCTTTGTACAGGTTTAAGCGAGAGTTTCTGTACTCTTGCGGAATACTTTTTTACATTTTGCTTCACAATAGAGATTCAAGCTGGTATGATTATAACAAGCTTAAGGTTTACTTCTGGTAACGTTTCCATCGACGTGTAACGCAGACATACAAAGCCGTGGCGTTGCGTTTGACAAGTAGTACGTATGTAATACATATGTTCACTTACAAAATACATTTCTTGGCGACAGCTCATTACGTTTGCTTATTTCTTTGCTAGTCTACTCAGTCATTTATCCGTAAGAAATAATTAATATCTGACAAAAATCCCATTATTGTAATAGTAATTTTGCGATACAAATATAAAGCTATAATTTCTGCTAGTATCTAAACGATTATATATAGCAGTGTTACTCCTAAGTTGATTCTTAGAGATTAAGCTATGCGCACATGTTACTTCAATCGTTAGATACTGTAATTTTTTGTGATAACCAATTAAACAGACAAGAATTCCAAAAAATATGAATTGGTTTTAGGAGACATCTTTATATTATATTTTGTGATATTTTTTTAATTATCTTTATTAATAGTTATAATAGTATAGATTAATTTAGAAGTAAGGAACAAGCATGCAGTCCACGTTATGTGGGAGCAGTTTATGGACTGTACGTTATCTTTGGTGTAATAACGTTTTTTTATTGTAAATAACTGACAAACAAGCAGACGAGCCGCCTGATGGTAATTGAATACCGTCGCCCACGGACATTGGTAACACTATAGGTAGCACTGACGCGTTTTCGGCCAAGAAATAGGAAGAAAGAAAGTACTGACCTTCAAGCCTCCGGTCAGAACACGAAGAGCGGTTTGGCGACTGATTCAAGTGGGAGGGTGGTAGTTAGCCAGGCGGGTTTCACGGAAAGATAATAATAACAATAACAATATTATCGACTTAATAATAATATTGATAATATAATCCGTGCGCGAAGCCCTACCACAAAGCGGGCTGGCTTCGGTCGCCTCTTAGGACATCCTGTTATGCTAGCATGGGATTGAGGCGAGTATTCTAGGCCGCCTTTGTTTATTTCTTATTTAACCATAACAATAAGTTTAATCAGAATTCCAAGTAATATCTACATGTTTTACTGGTTATTGATTATTATTATTATAATGATTATCCAGTTATTAAAATCTGTAACAATAAGAACCAGACATGTCAGTCAATAAAGTATATTAAAATAATATACTTACATAAAGTTTCTAAACGGGTTTATAGCAATGTTAATGATAAATACACCGTAGGTAACAATTTAACATCGGACAAACAATTAGAGCAATAAAATCTATTCATGATTCGATCGGATCGAAGTAGGGCATTGCATCCTAATGCTACCATGATCGATGGAATATTAAAGCTTGTTCCAATTAAATACGAACTCATTAATGCAGCTGCCGATAAGTACGGTCGATTCGTCGTAGGATTATAAACAGTCGTTAATTTTCTACGTTGTCTTGTCTATGAATATTATAATAATATTAATTTATTTATCGTGTCTTTCGTAGTATCTTTTTTACCTTTATATAACGACACATTGGTGAAGGCATTGAGGGATTTCTTTTAGATTTACTAGCTAAGTTTAAATTTTTTATTTCGGGAATTGAAAATGCTAAATAAACGTTAAAATTAAATAAATGATAATAATTAATTAATAAATAATAATAATTTAATAATTAACGTTCTAAATCGAAACATCCGCCATCTTGTCAAATTCAACGGACATTTCAAATGTTTTTTTTTTTCATTGCTACTGATTTCAATGAAGTTCTTTAATCCATTCCAATCTAGATAATATTATATAGTAGTATAGTGACGTAATAAATATATTATTGTGAATAAATATTCGAATATATTATAAATAAATTCGTTTCAAAGTTTTCTGGATGTCAGTTTATCTTAGTACGCCGTGCCGGAATTAGTTACCTGCACTGGTGACTACCTGAAAACAACATTCGTCTTACGACGAGGTAAGACTAATTAATTCAGAAATATTAATTGAAATTGACAACATTAATGTCGATTAACATCACAGTACATGTATTATGTCTATTTTAAAGTTAAAATTCTAGTATATGTTAAGAAAAGTTAAGTTAAGTTAGGGCTTAAATCTCGTACATAAATATGTATTTACAAAAAACAAAACTAAACAATTTTTGCCAATTCATGGACAATATCATCATCAAATAAGGTCAGTCCACTGCTTGAAATAAAATACAATTGAGCTGTATAGAGTATATTTATACTGGGGAATGCTTTTAGAGGCTCGTCTTAGGTGAGCCCCACCATTGTGAATAATACACCTTTTTTGTTTTCTCCTTAAACGCAATACTGTTATGTTTATAATGTCTATTATGTTAATTTCGTACTAAGTTTATCGTCCAGACTAGACTATGCGAATTTATATCACTTCACTTTGTAAAACTATGACCCTTATTTGAGAAACCAAAAATATATGTATTTTTACATAAATTTGCCAAAGGTTCGAACATGAAAGGTAATTTGCCACAGTTGCCACTGACGGAAAAAAATGGGGCAATGTACAATTTAATTTGCAATGAAAAGGTACTTTGCACGAAGAATTTCAAATAAAATAAACGATGTCTGTGAACACAAATCTTTATATTTTAACCTATTCGTAGTACATAACTTATCTTCAACATATAGCTTATGTAAGATCTCCAACCGGGTGCCTATCTGTTTCTATCAAGTTAGAATAAACGGCTAATTTGAATTAACGTAATCAGTTATTACATCGACGTTACTGCAGCATTATCAAGATTCCTACTAATCCGCTATGTCATATTGTTTCAAAATATTTGATTATAAATCAATTTTTTTCTCGATCATGCAGATTAATGCATAATCTAACAATATTAACCAAATGTACATCTATGTGACAATACGAATAAAATTATTACTAGTATTATTACCAAATTTAAAACATAAAATGACCAAACTTAAGGTGAAGTATTTAGATAATGTTCTCTTAATTCTTGATACGCAAATTTTTGGAAGCTGGCAAACGAAAATAATCCGAATGGCTAATATATTTTAAAATTATGCTTTGGTTACACAGTTACCAAGGTCATTATTGTTTTATTATTAGTTTAAAAATTTCATTATTGATTTCAAAATTCAGTTAAAACGATCGCCCAACGTGGGGCTCGAACCCACGACCCTGAGATTAAGAGTCTCATGCTCTACCGACTGAGCTAGCCGGGCTTGTACTCCAAGACTTATAAACAGTTTATCTAGATATACTTAATTTACATTAATAGTAAAATAGAGTTTCGAGTGTTCTTTGTGAGTGTTCGTCGGTAACGCATTGGTTACGCCTGTATTGTGACAATTAGTCTGGGCAGCGGTAACTGCCAGATGAGTCTGCTTATTGAAGGGTAACCTAAAACTACGAATTCGGTATTACAATATAACTACTTTGTATAAATATACCTTAGGCTAAATTTACTTACCGTTAAATTTATTTTATTTATATTTCTAAGATATTGTGTGTTCATTCGAAACGTGTACATTCCATCTATTTATAACTTTTGTACTATGATTTTTGAATTTAGTAAAATCAGATCATTAAAAAAAATACGCAATCTCAATAAGAAACATTAACGAATTTACATCCTTACGCATGTAAAAATATCGATTACCGTGCTAAAAAAAATTACCCTTATTCTGAATTTCATCACATTTTAGTTGTGATTGGATCAGTTGGCATGCGATTCACGGCTTCCATCTTGACCAGCAACGTGTCGGTGATGCCGTTAGTGCTACGACTTTACCATTAAGAGGCTGTCTGCTTATTGATCAGTATATTACATAAAAAAATCCGTCTTACTTAGTTCTTATATTTATAAACAAATATTACGACTTCATGAAATAATTAATCACACTATAACCATTTAATAATCGTATCTGAACACTGGTAAATTGCTTTCCGTATAACTACTTTACCTGTAATATTATATTTTTTGCAATTATACTTGTAAAAATATTGTCGCCCAACGTGGGGCTCGAACCCACGACCCTGAGATTAAGAGTCTCATGCTCTACCGACTGAGCTAGCCAGGCCTGAAATACTACTGGCTAAATAAAACTACACATACTATTACATACTTTAAACATATTTGATGAAATGTTACCTCAACCTCTCGTAGGTCTGCGACATGTAATAACAACAGGGGTATTACGTTAGCAACCGGAAGAAACTTATTTGCAGAAACTCTCATGAAATTTCACCACACACAGATTACAGAATTACACAGGTTACAGAATTTATAATGAAATATTTTGTTAGCAACGAGGAAATCTGCCGTTGTCATAATAATATATAGGGCTGTCATAAATGACAAATCAATGCCATAATATATGCGACCCTACACATATTAGAAGATTCCGCTTAGGATCATCTTCATACAATTTGTATAAGTTGTAAACTGCGAACAGTTCAATATACCAACGAATGTGTCGTTAAAGCATGACTGGAATAATATTTGTTTTTTAAAATAAGGTCTCATATAAACTGGAAACAAAATAAAACAGTTTGCACCAAAGCATCGTAACTCGGCCATAAATGTATCTGAAAGTAAACGTTCGGAAATTATTGTAACAAACAGCTTCCATTCGATATTAGCTCACGTCTCGGCACTAACGTTTTGTCCACAAATATCACATGCGTCTACAAACATCACGATTGCACTGCCCGGTCTAAATATATTTGAATTGTCAAGCTTGCTACAAGAGTTCTTACTTACAATAAAACTGTCCGCCTCCCGGCATTACGAATTAGTCACAGTGCACCAGCTTTACGTACTAACTACGTACTTGTCACATTTTGCTGTAACTTTTATATTGAATGCAGCTGAAATTACCATAATATTTTTCAAAGTCAATTCAACAATTAAAAACAATAAACTGTAATAATGTTGCTAGCATCATACTTCTTTCGATAGGAGATGATGGTTTATGATAATGATTAAGGCAAAATAATATAAACGGTGTGTAATAGATTTTTATCTCTGTTCAATCTCAATCGGCTACTAGTCACTGTATTTCCTACGGAACATCATATGAGGTTATGTCGTCTCTCCTTTAGGAGGTGTCTGGACTCTACCATTTAATTTCATTCCCCACTCCCCTGTTGACTAGCGTTTGTCAGTTATACCTTCGGTATTACAGATGTCCATGACTCGATGCTCACTTAACAACATTTCAACAGGTAATAGTCAGCTTTTTTCTCGGTTATTAACATAAAATTCGAACATTATCAAAATAATTATGCCTAGAAATAATCATTTAGTAATTTGAAAAGCCATTGTCTTTTGATCATGAGCTCAAATTGATGATACAATACATCAATTAAGTAATAATTTCTTCTTAATTAAATTTAGTATAATAAATTGACAAGAGGCGGAGTGAATAAACGCTGGTAATAATACGTAGTTCAATGTTTGACAACTACACAAAGCCTGATCCAATAATGTCTACACCAGGCGCAAATTGATTTTATAAAGTACCGTGCAGGCCATCGTCATTGACCGAAATTCAAGCGGCTGTGCTTATACCTAGTGCAATAGTTATAGAAACATATACAATCATACTGATATTAAGTTTTGACTTTTTTATGCTGACTGCTGACTGAATAAAAGCTTATAGTTATTATTGTTACGTGAAAACGCCAATGTTGTTTCGCAGACTTCATCACGTTGTTAACAACACACTTCAATACCAATAAACAGTCGCAGTCGCTGGCGTGGGTCGTAGAAAGAATTCTTCAATTCGGTATTGGAAATCAGAATGACCCACAAGGCGGCCATGCCCGCTATTTACGCTGATTTCCAGAACTTTCTACGAGTTTTTCGTCACTTCAACAGTCCTCTGAAAATAATGCAACAAAACTTTGAAAATGACTCGACCGATAAGGATATCTTTTTTTTGTTGTGTTCATAATTATCAGGACAACATTTGTATGAAATATTAATATCGGAAAATTCACTAGAGTCAGTATTTAGATGGTACGTTTGTAGAAAAATATAATTAAAATGTGCTTCATTACTCGACTGCACCTATGATTTTTAAATCATTAATGATTAGTCGACTGACCAAATTAACATATTTTCTTCTCAGAACGACACAAAGGTAATTTTATTAGTTTTTCTAAGCTTAATATATGTGTCAATTTTTTATCTATCTTAGGTAAGATAATTATATTCTTATAAGACGTTTGTCTTTGTATGACAAATATAATCAACTTCTTATTTAGTAATGTTTGATCATGCTCACGATCAGGATTATCAAAGATTTATGTCCCTAATTCAAGATTTGCTTGAACACCTAATACGAGGTTCATTACTGATTTTGTTGAGTCACATCACGTATCTACAAGATGTGCATTTGTCCGAGACAGTATTACTCACACATTGTACTTTGGAAGCACAGTCAGCAGAAACAGTAAATATTGTACGTGAGTGTAACAGTACCTCAAGTTTGAATTTTAGTTTAAAATTCTTTAAACTTATAACAAATTATTGTATAATTTAGACTACTGGTTAGGTAGACTTTTGCTACGAATTGTCTCATTGGTGTCTACGTTACAGGCACACGTACATGGGGAATAATAGTAAAGAGGTGGCCGTATGTGCTGATTATTTCTTATTTATATTAATAATAGAACTGCAACGGGTCCGAAAATTTTTGGAATTCATAATGTTGTTAGAACTTGTTATCGGTATAGAGGCTTAAACTTATATTGTTTTTATTTGTTCTGTCTGTGTGCATGTAGGTATAACACTAAAATAACTTAATAGATTTATATGAACTTTGTGATATTTGGATCTAATAACGAATATGGATAACTAGAATACTTTCCAACCCGGGAAGTGGATTTGTTCTCGCGGAATTTTTAGCGAAGCACGAGCGAACAATCGCTTTGTTATATTCTTGCAGGTACATGATTATATAACCACATTTCTACTGGTTGCGCGTAACGATCATTGTGACGTCGAGTGAGACGCTTAATTGACACACACCTAAACAATTGATCGACCTGTACGATGTCTCGAATAACAATGCGCTTCCAAATATTCTGAACAAGATGGTGACCGGTGACAGCAATCGTTTATTATATTGTCAATATAATTATTAAATTTAAAGTATGCATTATAAATATGCCCTTTTCTCCGTTGTCACATTAAATTATCCATGGCCAAATTACCGCATGTCAGTTTAGTTAAGTTAATTTGGACGTGAGATCCATCATTATAAATAAGATTCCATGTTTATCGCCATTATCTACTGTTTATGTATCATGTATGATATGAAACACTACCATACAATATAATATGATAGAGAACAATATAAATATTTATGTACAATCATCATGTTTCACCGTGAATATTATACTATAAGTCAAATCATTCACTATGTAAAAACGTTTCAATTTCAATTCACACAAAGCAACTCATTTGCCGACTGATATGTCATAAGCTGAACATTAATATAAATTTTTTATATGTTTACTAGGTATATAGAAAGATCTCTCCGTTGTTACAGTTACAAATAAAAAAATTGTTACTTGACTCTTTGATAAAATAACAATGACGAGAATGAGATGTCGTTGGCGCCTGCTAGTTGGTGTACTTCATAAATAATTAGCAGTACCTACATGCGTTAGTCAACGGCAGATTGCAGACAACGATAACACGTGTTTCATTATAAGTTCCACGAAATTCATTCATTAAGTATATTCGTACAAATATTTACATGGCTCCTAAAATATCCTTGTTTCAAAATTAAAGTTTAAACTTTTAATGAAACTCAGTCAAATATGAATTTTATGTGCTTCTTGACTGGCTTTGAATTTGAAATCTTGCAAATCGAAATCAAATGACAAAGAAGAAGAAATATATGAACACCACAGTATTGATTATGCTTAAAACATTCGTGGTCTTAGTGAAAATGTTTGGTAAGATCTGAAAGGGATTGCCATTTGTGTTACAAATAAATACATAAATAATAACACTTTTTGTTAAATATAATAGATTTCGGGCTTATGGCTTGTACTAAAAACATTTTATAGTGAATATTATGAATCTAAGGCTTGGTGGAGCAATAATTTATGATTATTTTGTGATGTGTGGAAAATGTTCGAAAATCTTTCTACTGTTCAGCGTATCAAACGATAAACAAGGAATTTGCTTTCTGCATATTTTACAGGCTGTCTCGGTTTAAGCCGCTAGTGCTCGTTTATTGTTAGCGGATTTTATTATAGTTCCGCTAAGACAAACTAACGGATTAGCCTGAAATTATATGAAGACATTACATATATTTTGGAACGACTCTTAAATTGTTTATTTTATCAATTCTATGTTATTGACACTTACTTTTATATACAGTTTTTAATTTATTATGTTTTATGTTATAAGACATACTAGTATGGGATGTTAACTTAATTGCTGACTTTTTTCCTAAAGTTTGATACATTTTAAATGGTAACTTTTCACTTCCTCCTTATACATCCTCGTTTTAGTAATATTGCGAATTCTTTATATTTCTTATTCTGGTGAAGTTAAATGCATCTGAAACAGACTCGGCCGGTATGTGGGACCGGAAACTGCGCCTTGCGAGATAAATATAGATCGGACCGAGTTGCAGATATAATACAAAGTGAACTTACATTGATCATAATGGTACAGACTTCGACATACAAAAAATCATGGCGAGGCTTATATACTATTCTGTTAAAAATTAAAGGCAATTTCCTGTATTGAAATACTACTACCAGAATCACATCGCTTAAATACATATATTATGTGGTTTACTACAATCTATTAACGCTAAATAAATATGTTTCATGCTTCAAGTCATTCCTTAGATAGCTTCCTTGCGGTATATCAACTGCTATATAATATTTATTTACAAATCTTATAGTGATTTTAGTAATTACTCCAAATGAAATGGTATGGATATTTATAAAAGCAGCAATGAGGCCAATCTACGCTGGAATTATAACGATGTTAAGGGGGAAATGTCGAACGCTAATAGAATGTTGAGGAAGATGTAAGATAATACAATTTGATTTATTTAATCAACCTTGAAACAGTTTGTTCCTTTGATTATAACGACAGAAGCTTTTAACTCTAGAAATTGGATTTTCATTTAAATATTTAACACCCTATTGGATGTTAAAGCGAAATATCACTTGATTAGTGTGTGTTTAAAATTTTATTCTTAGTGCTGACATAACAATATCCTGTACAAAGTTACATACATTTGGTTGTACCACGAGCTGGGGACGATGGATTACATTTCAGGATAGGTGAAGAACCTTATTCCCTAAAACCTTGAAAATTCTTAATGTTCTAAAAGATGCAATTCAAGTAAGTAGATTATTCAAATGATTCGATTAATATATCGCCCGGCTTTCAACAAGTATAAATCAGGGATGTAATGGAGCTCTGTAACCGTAATCAAAACTATCGGATATCCGAAATAAAAATATATCCGAAACGGAACCGAATCCGATAAAAAGTTTCGGATAATTTCGAATAGAGACAGAGTCTTACTAAAGCACGTTATGACTGGTTTACGTTGACCGAGTCGATAAATTGGGCGCGTCGTTCTCATTTTAGAGAGTTTTTATTATTTAATCAGTTTTTTCTATGATTATATTATCACATAAACTTAGAAACAAAGCCTAACTTTGTAAATACATTTTTTTTCTCAAGTCGTAAATCATCTAACATCCTAAACCGAAATTATCTGAAACAATCGGAAATGTTAATTATAAATGGAGATTATTTCCTATCCATAACCGTAACCGAAACCGGTAATATATTCATATATCCGTATCCGAAATTTCATATACATAACATCCCTAGTATAAGCCAAGAAACTAGATAATTGATCCTAGATAATAATTTCCGTATCGATGAACTGTAAATGTACAGATACAAATATTATTTATTTGTACACCAAACAAAATTACAAATAGTGATTTAAAAGTTACATCAGGTATACAAAGGGCGACCTTATCGCTGAGGTAGCGACCTCTCAGAGGCAGCCTTTTTTTAAAGGCCAACATTAATATATTCGTACAATGGGTATTGTGTTATAAATGTAGAAAATCTTAGGTATTGAGGTAAATTCAACTACAAACTCGAAACGTACACTACTAAGAAGCTTATTTAAAAGTGATTAAAAAACCAATAAATAAAACATTAAAAACAATTAGATACCTATCGTACTTGGATGCATTAATATGGCTTTTCATAACATTAAACAAGATAAAGAATACCCTGTGTTGTTAATGCCCTTGTTCAAAACTAATGACAAGTTAAAAAGTCAAGTAAAATTGTGATACAAGCGACTTCGGTATCGACTTGTAGCCTGTACGTCTGGAAGGTTTACCATTACCACCGAAAGGTCAATATCGCTACAAATAAACAAAGTTTTGTTTGTGGTAGTGTTTCGGACGAGTCGATTTAAAGCCAGTTTGTCAGCGAACAAGACCGTAATACGTATGTATTTCCATCAGCGCCCTTTGACGTACAGAACTACGTCTCGACAAAAACATTCGAATTTGTATGTGGCATGAATTTATAATAGAAATCAATGTGCATAGCGGTGACAGTAATTGAAGTTAACTCGTAACATGACAATTACAGCGCTTTTAATCACGCTGTTTCGTATTCTCTCTGCGTAGCCGTTGGACGCACGTGAGGTCCGGACTCCGGACATTTCGGCGCTGCGTTCCGGTGAGTCATGCGTATCCGTTCGATCGTGATGGTGCATTCGATAAGCGCCTTTGTAAACTTGCAGTAGCGAGTGCCATTATAGAACAGACGATACCAGACACATTGGTGTACGATATCATACCTTTTTTAAATAATATTTATAATGCCTCTGACTCATATTTAACGGTGACCTTAAATTTTATTTGCTTCTTGCTTATTGCAGGACAAAATAGTGGATAACATAATTCATTTATTTACTTCTTAGCATATTGTTAATTATTTACTGATATACCTTTTAAATGCCATGTTGGTGACACTAAAATGGTATGAGCCCCATAAGCCATCTTTATATCCTACGTCCGATTTCAGAGAACAATAATATAATATTATCAGATATACTATATATTGGAAGGTGGCAGTCAGGTTTAGTTCAACATATATTTTAATTATTTTATAAATATTGAAACCCAAATTACATGACTAAACAATAAAGCAGTTCGACTTTCTGTAATATCTATCTATGACTATGGTGACTATCTGTAATAATTTTATTAATATTTCTATATCGCCAATAAATTTATATACTTGTTGTAGCTATAACTTGATATATCTATTAATAAATTATTATTATATATTAACATTATAACTTGTAGCTTTTTTTCTCCCTAAAACCATTTACCCGTCCCAAATGCCTGATGTTAAATTTACCGCTTGTCACATTCCATCATAAAACAAAACCGCAGTAAAATTGATAATAACGTTGATATTTTATGGTGTACCGCAAACGTTAGCGTACTCTGTTCATGCCCCGTGTCACAATTCGTCAGGTTTCACTGCAACACAGTACAGTGCTCCGTTGTTATTGCATTCTAACAGCACCTTTCCGGTTGTTTTGAATTCAAGTGTTATTATAAAAAGGCCGAAATCTGTACAACCAGGTACAAGCGTAGTAAACTTGCGTTGATCGCCCCTCTGGTGGCCTCGCAACCTTAAAAGTGCAAGCTGCATTCCCACTGATTATTATTTTCATACCGAGACTCGGCAAACTTAAAATCGAACGAGTTATGTATTAAACGGTTTAACATACTTCTGATTATGTTTAACGCCTTTTCAAACGAATCAGGAAATAATACCTGTTTTGTATGTTAGATTCATGTCCGTTTTATGGATAAAAAAGCTACTTCCTATTAACGGCGAGGCACGTATATTAAAAGGAATAGTTTTTAAGAAGTTTATTGATGAATGATACACGCTTTGAATAGTTTGAATATAAAATCGCCGATAAGAAATATGAAGCTTAGTAATTCTTCTATTTCGGTGGGAGAGAAGAGTGATTATATTCACCATGCTTAGTCCTCTTTGTAACTATAATAGGAGTAGCAATAGCAGACTATTTGAGAACTTTGTGAGAAAGTAATAGATTAATAGATAGTCATAGTCACTTTTAAGTCTCTGCAATTTATTTAAAGTTGTTAGTCATCGTCGCGTGTGAAAGAGAGTATATATGTATTTCCTTCTCTTTCTTTGTCCTATTAACGTGAAGTTAAATTAATTAAACATGTTCCTATATGCATTATTATTTTCAGTAACGTGAGTGCGCCGGGCGGCGATTGACCGTCGCGCGATACGTGACTGGCGAGTTCACGCGCTGACGGACGCTTTTCGCATTAATTAATGCATTATAAGAGACAAAATAATGCTTATTCATATATTATATGAATAGAATTATGGCACTAAAACGTAGACGATCTCGTAATTTGAATGTTAATTATGGAGGCAGTGTCTTTATTTGGCAATAATATAAATATAATATTTGGCGTATAGCTGGTTATCTGGTCAATATATGATTATAGTAGTTTTTTTGCCGTTTCTTCTCTTCTGTAATATAAAAAAGCAAAAAAATAATAAAACAGACAAAAAACGAAAATATTGCCATATGAAAAAAAAATTGAATTTTAAATAATTTCAATTTACATATGTGGATAGATTGTTATTTATACGGGCAATATTGATTTCTACGACCAATAAATCACACTGGCTACTTTATACTGTCATAATATAGTCCGTTCTGTTGTGGTTGAAACGGTCAAAGTTGAAAGGGTTATGCCAAAGCCTGCGCCTACAGTGGCACTTCATCAAATAAATAAATAGGTTAACCTAGAGAAATATATGCAATAATAACCAGTTTTTCTGTTTATATACCGTAGAAACTGAGTCCCACCCCTTCGATGAAATGGTTGTGTACGACGCACTAAATACACACGAACTACCCTCATCCACCTAATGGAATGACAGCCTTGGATTAGAAACCTTTGAGTTATGTGTGTGAATGAAATGAACTTCTATTGGTTTCATCGTATGAAAACAGCGGGAGAAAACCTATGTAACTAACAGTCTGTATAAAGTTCTCAATCACAGGTGAAGTCTGCCAACTTGAATTTGGCCAATAGAGAATGATGGCCTTTTCTCCTAATCCTATCTGACAGTATAATTACGGGTTGTGGTTGTTATTTCATATAGTGCCTATTATATAAACAAAAGGGAAGTACAAGTTTCTAGGATCTAAAATTAGATGTTTAAGAGAGGAGTATTTGAGTAGAGTACTTGAACTACATAAATAGTCAACGCATGCAGCACTGTTTACCATTGTATTTTACTTATATCAAGTTACAAAAATAAGTCTGAGGGTGCGAGGTTCTTTCACGAAGTTACAAGTTGGTACGAAGTTGGCCTTGTATTCTATGCGTTCGCGCATTTTATAATACCATCGCAATGAACGAACGAGATTTATATGTGAGCCAACTTGTGAAATCAGTTTTTAACGGACTCCGCTATTTTAACAAGTTTAATAACAATCTTTGAAATTTTATTAATGTTCACTTTTTAACAATAATAATTATAATACAGTTGCTTGTCTTATCCTCTTTCTTTTATAGTACAATATACAATTTACGGTCATGAAATTGGGATAGTTCACCTGGCAACATCGCACGTACCTGCTTCTCGACTAATAATCTATTAATAAACTCACGAGTGAAAGTAGTCTCGTCGGCCGAGGGCACGGGCGCGGGTGCTCGAATCAGCTGACGCGTTGCGTCCCGTTCGGGTTCACATTTTCTCATAAACATTATGCTAATTGCTTTCGTAATTTTTGTCTTCTGCATACCAAGCACATATGAATTATTATTACACTTACATTACATAGTTCCAGAATATTAATTTTAAAATATATTTAATTCTTATTATATGGCCGCACATTATGAAGATGCTCTCACAAGTGTCGATAGTACCCGATCATCCCAGTCATCTAGCTTCGGGCAAATTCGACATTTGAAGAGGGGACGCTGGCCCTTCCGTGCCTATAACGCTCGTAGGCACTTCAAACCGTCGGTTAAAAAAATTACTTAAGTCTTATCGGCTTTCTTGGAGCGGAATTTTGGACACTCAGGTGAAGTGCGCCCCAGGAAATATCACGACGTTGACTTATTTCATAATTATTTATTCTGCAAGAACAAAAATACATTCTTAAATTTCTTAAGGAATCCTTAGATTTGTAAGCAGACATGAAATCCAAAATCATCCAAGTTATTCAATATTATAGATCTAAATTTGGAAAGATTAACCCCGCTAATGCACATCCCATGCTCTGTTTCCTCTATAATTAATAGTGACAAGAGACAGAGGGCGTCTTGATTGTGGCCATTTGTGAATGTAAAAACTAGCGGCTCCACCCATCAAACTACTTTTTCCACCGAACGATGCATCAGCGTTCGAAGTATATTTCTGTTTCGACATTAAAGTAACTTCAAAGTGTATTTAACTGTGCTGTCACTACAAAGACCTTGGATAAAAAATACGTAGAAAATTAGAACGCAAAGACCGTTTAAAAATAACATTTACACGGTGATGTCCTCAGAAGTTCGTGAGGTGGCCGAGCTGAACTGGTATAACTATACGTACAGTTAATTTTAACGCATGTACCTACTCGTAAGTAAAGAGCTACATTTCGAATCAGTTGTCAACAATCTTTCAGCGGTCCACTGAAAGGCATACCTCCTAAGTTAACAGGCTTCGAGCTCAGGGCACCAGGCTATTACAATTTGAAATTATTTGTAAATAATCCGAGTGTCGGAAGTTTTATATTACCCTAAAGACAGCGACGATCGCTATCTAATGATACTCGTAACAACCTGAACCACAGGTTTAACATATTCAAATCGTCACTTTTACATTCCCGGTAACACCCGTCATCCAACAATTCCGACTGCATACAGTCCAACTTTAAGAATTTCTTACCATCATCAGAAGTCGCTGTGCTAAAAATTCATCAATGAATAGTTGTAAACGACATAATATTTGTGTAAAATGTTTGGTGACAATGCTGTTAAAGCAGCTTGTTTGACCCCATGCAACTGTGTTCGACATAATTCAAGGCGGTCGTTGTTTTCGGACCCGACTTTTATACTGGCAGTTTGTAAAGCATATCAGTAAACGCTGTGTTTGTAAAGGTCGGTCAAACCCCTATTCTATATTAATAGCGAGCGCCCCACTTGCTATATATCAAGATATCGAATTCTAAGCGTACCTTACTGTTAGTTATTTTATTTTATTGGAGCTTGAAATAATGTTGCAGTTTGCTAAACAATGTAAATTGTACGTATTCTAATTCTATAACATTAAAGTGTGTTAATAACTTTACTGTGTATTTATGAACCTGAAGGGACATCAATTATTAGCGTACGAAGCGATTACAAAATAATATTATTTCTAAATATTTTTAAATTAATCTATTTTCTATTAATTGATCAATAATCCAGTTGATTTTGTTGACTTACAAGTATGTATAATACATGTACAGTTTTCTAAAGAATATATTAGACACAGTTATTAGAAGTTATTTACGCTAGGCAGTAGAACCTTGCCGGGTCATCTGCCTCTATCAATTTGCATTTCCCGAGTGTAACGTTTCTATATGAATCATAAGAGCTAATTTATAAGAATGTATGTGTCTGTGTGTGTGTGTGTGTGTGTGCATCTGTATATGTTGATTCTATATGAGTAGTTGCTACTAGCATATCAATTAATTAAGTGTAAGTTTCATTCACAAAAAAGTTCATTGACAAAAAAGTCCATTGTGGAATTTTAATGATGAAAAAGAACCTGCGATTGCTTAGAAATTATAAATGTGTGTAAAGTCTGTCAACGGCACGATGGTAAAAGAATAGGTTATCCAGGGTAAAATATTTTTTGAGGTAGCTTCTTTAATTAAATTTAATAATGTAAGTACAGTGTACAGAAGCAATTTATTTATAGCCTTGTGTCGTTAGTAACGAGTCCTCTCTTAGACCACATCATACAAGTGCATGTTTATCCCTGGAAGTTTATCCCCACAAGCAAAGTTTTTTTATTTATGGCACACGTCAAGGGTCAAAGTCCCTTTTGTAAATTTGGAGAAAATCGAATGTGACAGTCAGACAAGCAACAAGATAAAGTAACACGTGATCGACAAAAATTTACATATAAAACTTTACGTAAGGGAAAAATATAAGGAAACTATCTATATCCATGTAATCTGTTGGGCTTCTCTGCATATATCTCAATAACTCAGGAGCGGCTTGATCGATCGTAATGAAAACTAGTATGTAGTGAGAACATGATTTTGCAGATAATAGGCTAAACCAAAATATCAGTAAATCTTACATCTAATCAACGCAAAAATATGAAAATTTTAATGATCATGTATATAGTATAATAATTAATCTAACCCGAACGAAGTCGGACGGGGCCGCTAGTTAGCTCATATATTTTCTTGTTTTCACAATGCATAAAAACAATGCTAAAAAGTTTATGACGATGTGCCTGCCGATCCGCTGATGTTTTGGGACGGTTCTGCGCATTCATCAACATTATTCAGTGGAGTACAATAAGCTGTACACTGTAGGTGTATGGCGGGAAGCGCAATCGATTGACGAGGTCAATGACACAGGAACTGACCTTTGACGGCTCAGCTGATCGAATGTGTCTAAACGGAAGTGCTTAAGTTAGAAGTATAGAAGGCGTTTCATTGAGCTTCTATATGTTCAAGTGTGTTTTAGTGCGGTAGATTTCAATAACGACTTATTAATATATAATTCTACAATGACTAATATAACGCTATTTACTATGATCCAGTACTTTTACTGTACTTTTACAATTTACTGGATCAGCATAATTACGAAACATAGGTACGTTATTTAACGACGTACACGATTAAGTACAATTGTACAGTATGCGTCATGTTTCTGTATATGTATATGACGTGTACTTCTTAATCTCTGCTGTCAAGACAGGTGATCCTGATACGCAGACAAATTTCAAACACTACCGTAATACTAAATGGCGTGTTTTGTGTCGTTGACAGTGAAGAAAGGCAGTAAATGTGGTAATCAGTCAGAGGAGTACGCGAAGCGGGGCTTGAAAGAATCAAATGCACGACTTTGGCTCCTGGCCAGTGATGCGTAAAATGAGCTATTACAGAGTCCTTTTGTTGTCATCTGAACTCGTCGGCTCATTTCCCTCCTCCCTTCCGTCGAGAGGTGGATTCCCCTGCTCTGAGTTTGTTTACTTTCGCTCATACCCAACGAATCAGCAAAGGTCATCGTCCTGAACGAAATCAGCAAGTTCACTGCTCTACTCAAATTTAAATCGCAATCAAAGTTTCCGATCTAACGCGTAACACTATTTTTAGTCAGTCCGTAAACACATACCCTCCACCCCACGGGATGATTCATCTTGTGAAATCGTAAAACCTGTTACATAAATGTAGGTCGTTGTAAGATCATACGTTACGTTGAGTGTTACGAAATAATATATTATATTAATTTATGTTTTATAGAAATAATCTTACTCATTCATTTTCACAAGATAATGTTTAAAAGTACAGATGTCTCTTGTTAAATCACCTCACGAAGATTCACATTGCCAATATATACGAGTAACATGATCTCACTACACATATGAAAATATGATCTTAATATGAGCTGAAAGAAATTTTATTATTTTATTGTTAGCATTTTATTTTTAACGTTTGAATCGTTTAATGCTGTTTGTAAAATATTTTTGTTAATTTTCGAGTTTATCGCGTACTCGCAGGTAGAGTTGTTTTAAAATAGGTAGTACTAACACCGCCCAGTTCGCTGGACAGCGTAAATTTCTCATCATTATGTCACATACAACGGTGCGTACATACGTGTTCTCGGAACCTTTCCTTATGCGTTGGGTGGCAGCCGCGGGTAAGTGGGTCAGGATCCCACATAAATCTTCCAGAATGTATATGATATGAAAAATAATAAATACTGCCTCGAAATCTCTTGGATAGTTAAAGACAACTAAACACAAGTTGAAAGACACTATCGAAATGGGTCAGTCGTAACTGGACGGTTATAATGTTATTTCCTTGTGTTGCTATTTCAAAATCATTTCATATGCGGCGTGATAATAATGATTTTAGATAAAAATAATTCATTGGGTAGATAT
The DNA here is from genome assembly GCA_018251895.1 of Agathymus mariae mariae. Taxonomy (NCBI): domain Eukaryota; kingdom Metazoa; phylum Arthropoda; class Insecta; order Lepidoptera; family Hesperiidae; genus Agathymus; species Agathymus mariae. Next base: position 25,247 of record DWPT01000285.1, read on the forward strand.
TTAATCATGTTGTTCCAATTAAACAACTGCTACAAATTATGAACTAAGTAAGTACGGTATATATACCTTCGAGACTTTAGATTCATTTCTTAGACCAATATTAAAATAGATTCGTGTGGGTGAACGTCTTGTTTATTGATTTGACATTATACGATTTAATCAATCTCTATTGCAATTAATTTCACTGTGATAACATGATTGTACACTCTGCAAACAAAATAATTGATCTCTGTTGAACAAAAGGCATTCATCCACGATCGTTCACAATTCATTTAGATTATTGAGAGAACAGTTTATCGGCGCCAAAAACCGGCGCGTGGGCGTCTTCAGTTGTATATTAGTCATAATTCTCATTACTGCAATGCCCAATTAAAACGAGGTCGCGCAGTTAACTTAGTGACCAACGTTAATCAGAGAATATCTTATGTCCGAGTAAACTGTAGACATAGCTTAATGGCGACTAAATAAAGCTTTAACCGACGATGGCTTAACATGCCGAACGAAGTCAGAAAGCGCTCGTGGAACTTTTGCTACTAGCGGTAGCCCGTACAATACGTGACTGGACCCACTAGCATCGATATTGTATTATATCAATAATTAATATTCCATATGTTAACTGGGTCTGTCCACTGTCTCTTGTGTTTCATATAAGAAGTGCAATACACTCATAAGAATAAAACTCCCTAAGATATACGCAAAAATATAGTACATCATTCACTTTGTATAACATATCAAAATAAAAAGTTTTTTGACTAAATCATAACATTAAAATAAAATTACAACATATAAAAAACAATTATTGTGCGAACCGTATACATTAACACGTTTTAATATTTACGGTTATTTATCATTAGTTGTTAGAACATAGACGATTAATCCAATCAATACTAAACTATATTGTCTCCAATTCATTCTCATAAATTAAACTTTATATGTTTTAAATATTACATACAACATACAAATTTATATACTTACGTTGTATATATTCGGCTATATTTCACTGAAAAAATTGAGTGTACTGAAATTTATTTGTTCAACCGTATAGAAAATTCTATGTTTATAAATATTTATGCAGTCGCTGGAGAAATTTTTTACAATAAAGGGATAAATCTCGGGGGATACTTTATTTGAATACAGAGAACTTTAGTATATTCGATAAACTCAGAAAGTATGCATCTCTGAAAATATGCATTCTGTACCTCGGTAAATCATTTTTTGTGTCTCTTTTAAGAAATATATTAAACTCGTGGACAAAATTAGAGGAACGCAAAAAAAAAGTTTAATATCTCGTGTTATAATTATCATGCGTACTGGCC